>PVHP010025695.1:0-25302 GCA_004024765.1 Zapus hudsonius | reverse complement strand
CCCCCCCCCCATGGGTGGAAGAACGCGCGTGAGCTCTCTTTATTGCCGAAAATGAAACAAAATATATAGAGCCCCTTGGCCAATCAGGGAGCTGTTGGTCAGTCTACAATAAGAACCTGTGCGCACGCGGGCATGATGCGCAATAGCCAATCAGGACTGCCTCCTGCAACTTGTTTACAAACCAAGCCCATTTTGGCAAGCTGCCAGGTGCCATCCTGAGATTAAGCCAGGGTGTGCCTCCAGGGGCCCCCGGAGGCATTCAGGCAGTTTGCTTTTATTTTTTAATTTTTAAAAACATTTTTATTGGCTTTATATTAACAATATATATTAACAAAACAAGATGCTCAGTGTCATAAGTTATTCGAGGATAACTTCTCGAATAATTTATGACAGTTTGCTTTTAAAAAGACCTAGGTGAAGAATGGCATCTGAGTGTTTTGCAGCCCACTTTTTTGAACCAGTTCATTGCTTGGAGACAAGGGAGAGAGTAGTACTGAATTCTTGCCATTTCTCTTGATGACCTATAATCAGCAGGCCTGAGTCTTTAACCAGGTTTCTTTTTTAAGCAGTTCTGTTTTATTATTGGTCATAGGAGATGCTCATGTTGCTTTATTAGAACTTTGCTCTTTTTCTATGTTCTGACCATATATTTGGTGAATATAAAGTGATTGATGGTTAACTGTCATTCCATCCTGATTTTACTGAGCCTCTGCCATATATAATGTCAGTAGTTTTTCTGTTGGTTATTTCTAGCTTGTGATTGCTTGATTTCCTTCTAAATTCTAATTGAAGGAGTATTATGAACCTAGAAGTCTGAGGTCCTAGAAGACTAGCTGGATGAATTTGCACACATTATTTACTGATTTGTATTTCAGTTTTCTTCTTTATTTACTTTTTACATGTGTATGTGTGTGGCATGTGTACACATGTATGTCCTTGTGGAGGCCAGAGATTGGCTTCATTTTTTTTTTTTTTTGAGTTTAAATGCACTTTATTTTCAGACAACCTACATGACACATTCTTTTCTTAAAAAGACAATGTCTCCACTCCAAACAATCAGTCAAAATAAAAGCCCAAGATGACGTCAGTCCCATTCATGAAGTCCTGGTGTGTGGGTGACAAGCAACAGCCAGCTGTGATGACAGGTGACAGGTCCGAATGACTGCCCGGTGCGTTACTGTGAAAACGAGAGTGCATCAACACCTTTCCCAATTTGAGCACAACCTTCCTACCGCATGGATGTTCTCCCCAATTCAATCTGGACTGCCACAGGCAAGACAGGCAGAAAGCGCGGGGATTCTTTACTTTTGCATCCTAGTGCAAAGATTGGCTTCATTTTTTTCCCCTTTATTTTACCTTGGTAGTCTCTCTCACTGGTTAAACTACACTAGCTAGCGATCTTACCCTAGTGATTCCCTGTCTCTTCCCATGGTGGACTCACAGGCAGGCCTCATGCCCTTTGGTATTTACATGGGTTCTGGGAGACTCTCACTTGTATGGCAAGTGCTTTATTCACTGAGCATTTCCCCAGTCTCAGTTCCCTCCTTCATAAAACAGTGTAGGTAATAGTTACTTAAACTAGCTCATGAGATTGTGATGTTTATTGTAGAAGAGAGAAGAATAAAACTCAATCAAGTTTTACCTAGCATCTCTGTGGAGATAGAGAGACATAGTAGGTTCTAGGGAAATGAAAATTGAATATGCAGAAAGTATAGCTCTTGCATAATTTATAATGCAATGGTAGAGATGTCTTGCAGACTGTGATTAATGCCCAATAAGTTTAGAAGGTCCTTTGTTCCCCTAAAGGAGCAATTTGCATTTAAGGAAATGAGCTAAAACCTTACTGAGGAGCCCTTCTTTGTTCCAAATCCTTATGAGTAGTATAAAAGTGTGATGTTAATGTGACATGTGCTGTTTCTTTATTTCATGGACCAAAGTTTTCCCAAACGAGTGTGATTGGAGACTTCCTTTCTGTTGTTGTTGTACATACCTACCCTTGGTGCTACATCTTTCTTCTCCCTAAGTCCTGATCTTGGCTCTTGTGGTGCAGCTGTCAGTTGTCTCTTCTGTGAACAGGTGATGTTGATATTGCTGCTTCAGGGGAAAAGCTCTGCCTTACACATTTTATTTTGATAATATAATTAACAAAAAGATTTTTCTTGGAGGCTGCTTTTCAAATATTGTTGCCTCTGAAGTTCCACCTACTTTTGCTATTATCCAGACACATTTAGACTGAGCTTTTGCAGAACATTTTGTTCTATTTGCTATGATTATTTTTTCAAGAACCAAGATAAACAGCTTAAACAGATAGCCATCTCTGGTTGCTGCCTCTAACAATAATATTTAGCAGCCAGTGAATATTCTCAGTGCCTTTTTCAGAAAGCGTACATTAAGTAAGCAAGCATTAAATAATCTCATGACTGGTAGATGATAGAATTTAAAGTTATCCAACTGTCCATATCAGCTAAAACATTGTTTTTGTTTTGGTAAATAGTACTCATCTTGTTGAGACAGGTCTTATCAGAAACAGTGCTGGCCTTTCATACCAGTCATCTTTAGGGCACTCACGAGAGCTAAAACTAACACATTTTAAACTGCTTGAATCATATTTCATTCGTTTTCTGTAGATATAGATTTTGATTCATTTCCAAATCACAAATTATTCTGTGTTCTGTGTTTTGAAGAAAGATGGCTATTGTGCAGTATTCCAGTCAGTTAGCACTTACTGTAAAGCTTAGTTGATGTTTGCCATATTACACGTGGAAACTCATTTTCACCTGATCTTTGACTCCCAAAGGATGATATTGTTATAGGTGTTTTCCGAGGTTTCTGTACTTCATGTCTGGGTGGTTTCTCTGTCAGGTGGCCCTGTGATTTGAATTGTTATTTCCTGTTCAGTTTTCATGGCACCAGAAGTCTGTAATGTATCCACTCTGAGTTCCTTGCCTGAGTCCACAGAACAGATAGCTACTGTTTGCTATGTAGATATGTCAGGTATAGTTATTTTCTTGAATTATTTCACGTCATTGAAATCCAGAAATAGTAGACAGCAAACCCATAGGGCAAGGATTTCATCTGTTACTATATTTTCAGTTCCTAAAACTGAGGTTGTCATATAGTAGTTTTTTAATAAACTCATTGAATTGATTACTTTCATCCCCAGGCTCTCTGTCACTTACATTTCCATTACTTATATACAAACTAATACACATGTCCTTCATCCTCTTTTGAAAAACTGGCCCTCTGTTTACTATCCAACCCATTTGCCTCAGGCTACAGGTTTCCTTGGTTCCATTCAACCTCCTACTGTTCCCTTGTAGGATAACAAGTGCACTAAAAATGATTGATCCGGTGCTGGAGAGATACCTCAGTGGTTAAGTGCACTTCTTTTGCAAGCATGAGGTCCTGAGGGGGCTTGAGGCTACATGAGTTAGAGTCTACACTTCCACATAAAAACAGCTGGGCATGGCTCTGTGTGTGTGTGTGTGTGTGTGTGTGTGTGTGTGTGTGTGTGCACCAGTAATCCCAGCCCCACAGGATAGCATTGGAGTCCCACAAGTTCTGGAAGCAGTAATGAGACCCAAGCTCGAAACAAGACAGAGAAAAAGAGCAATGGAGTGGAAGACCTGACATTCTGCTCCAGCCACTGTAGGCAAGCATCCCCCGAGCCCCCCACAGGTGAGCATATGGAGAGCCACACATTACCCCTCCACATACAAACAAAAAAAAAAAAAAGAAAGAAAGAAAGATACTAATTTCTAATACAGAAATCACAGGTATGACTGGTCAGTTTCTGTACTAGTGTTTGCTATTCCCAGTATGTTACCCATTTACATGCAGGATATCATTTAATCTTGATAGTAAAATGTGAGATGTTTTGTGCTCAAGGACAACTGAGATTAATAGAAATTAGGTAACTTCCAAAATCATACTCCAAATTGGGGGTCAAATCAGGACTTAGTTCTTAGGTGAGATTTTTCAAGATTAGCCTTTTTCATAAACTTTTTTTTTTTTAGTACATGTGGTAAGTTGCCATCTAGCTTCTGTTTGAATGCATAGCAAGGGGTTTTCATTTTCTTAAGAGACAAGTAATTTCATTGTTTTTGGTACCTTTGTTACAAATTTCTCTTGGATCTGGGAGTATTCTTCAGTGGTGGAGCACTTGCCTAGTTATCTATAACTATATAGGGTTATCTGTAACATTAAGAAAATAATTTTCAGTATGTTTTTCTTTTTTATTATATTAGCAATCAAACCCAGGCCCATATACACACTGCACAACTATTCTACCATTGAGCTACACTCCAGACCACTTTCAAAATATCTTGTCATTCTGTTTGCTTGCTTGCGGATATCAAGAACCTTGATATTTAGCACTGGCTAGAATCAAGTCATGATTCTCTAACCTAATCACCCCAGGTGCTGGGACTACAGGTATATACTGCCATGCTCAGCTTTTAACTATTGTGTCTTAACCCTTTTAGACATATATTTATAATACAATTAATCCAGTCTTAATGAACATTATGTTTATTTTGTTTTTGTTTTTTTCAGGGTAGGGTCTGACTCTAGCCCAGGCTGACCTGGAATTCACTCTGTAATTCCAGGCTGGCCTCCAACTCACAACAGTCCTCCTGCCTCCGTCTCACAAGTGCTGGGATTAAAGGAGTGCACCACCATTCCTGACACTTTTATTTATTTATTTGAGAGAGAGAGAGAGAGAGAGAGAGAGAGAGAGAGAGAGAGAGAGAAGAGAGAGAGAGAGAAGAGAGGGAGAGAGTCAGACAGAGAGAGAATAAGTATGGGCGTACTAGGGCCTCCTGCCACTGCAAATGAACTCCAAACACATGTACCACTTTGTGCATCTGGCTTTACCTGGGTATTAGGGAATTAAACCCTGGCCATCAGGCTTTGTAAACAAGCACCACGGAGCCATCACTCCAGCATGGCAAATTATATTTTATATACACACACATACTTGCTTCACTATAAGGCAGAAATCTTGTTTCAGATTGGAAAACTTATATTTAGAATTGTGTGTGAGCCAGGTCTGGTGATGCATGCCTACAACCCTAGCATTTGGGAAATGGAAGCAGGAGGATCTGGATTCAAGGCCAGCCTAAGCGAAACCATATGAATACTAGTTAAAAGTAAGTGAAAGGGGTTGGAGCATTAAAAATAGTGAGCTACCACAACTTTGAAATTGTAGACTATAGCCTGAAGAGTTCATCATAATTGACATGTTGAGAGTTTTATAAAATTGTAAGAACATTTTGACTCTAATTTTTGGTTTTCTATTGCCAGTGGATCTAGATTTTGTTGTTCTCTCCTGTTCCCTTTCTTTTCCTCCCCTTCTTCCTTCAGTTTCCTTTTTCCTCTTTCCCCTATACCTACCCTTTTTGCTTCCTCTTTCTTTTTCTTTCTCTTCCCCTTCCCTCCCCCCTCTTTTCTTCCTTCCCCCACCTTTTTTTTTTTTGAAGCAGAGGCACTTACCTCTCCCAGGCTGACCTCAAACCCTTGATCCTCCTGTTTCAACCACCCTAGTGCCAGGATTACATGAATGTGCCACCACACCCAGCTTATTTTGATTTTAGTGTCTTGCTGGCAAGTTCTCTACCAATGTGCTATAGTCTTAGCTCTTTTTTTTACATCTTATTTCAATGTTGGGTCTCACTAAGTTGCTCAGGCTGGCCTTGTACTCACTGTGCAGTCACGGCTGGTCTTAAACTTGTGCTCCTCCTGCCTTAGCATATAGGCCTGTTCCAGCAGGCCTAGCTAATGGTGCACAATCAGTAATCATTAACTCTGAAATTGCATTCTTTTCTTTTTTTCTCCCTTCTCATCTTTAATAATTATTTACTCCCTGGCTTCACCTCTTCCAGTTTGATTGTTGTGAAACAAACAGCAGATGTCATATTAATTGAACCAAATCTAACCATTTTGACATACAAAATAATTCCATAGAATTCAAAGTAATATAATTTATCCATAAATATTTCCATATGTATTTGTTTTTGTACAATTTAAAAAAATAAACAATAAACCAGAGTTTCATTATGTAGTCAAGGCTGGCCTTGAACTTGTGATCCTACTGACTCTACCTCCTGAGTATTGGATTACAAAAGTATACCACTACACTCAACATTAGTATGAATATCTACAGTGCCATTATGATACCTAACAAATCTTTCATTACTTTCACAAGCATCCATCTTCCCAGATTGCTGCATGGGTTTGTTCTTTTACTGTCTTTTCATAGCTATTTGTTTGAATCACCGTCTGAATTACATCTTTCTTAATCCAGTTTTTTTTCTTTCTTTCCTTTTCTATTTAAGCCACTTGTTAAAGAAACTTATCTCTCTTAATTTCAATTTTTATAAGATATATAATCTTATTTAAAATAAATATTTTAAGTAATTTTAATTTTTCTTTGTGAGAAACAGGAAACACATATCTGATATGTATATAAACCAACTTTATTTCTCTTAAGGTAATTTTTGTTGGATACTTGCTTTGCTGTTGGTACTCTTGTAAGTACTTTCATATTTACAGCAGCTGGATAAAGGAGGCACTATTAGTGATGGCATGTTACAGTGTGGCCACAGTTGCTCAGACCAAGCTCCCTTTCAGTGGTGCCGGGGATCACGTTGTGTATAGTCCTTAGAATAGAGTCGACTGATAGCATTGCAATACTAATACAGAAAATGGTAATGCAATTATGAGTGGAAAAGCCCCAAGTGATAGCATTCTTTCTGTTTGTTATCCAGGAAATTAGTAAAATTCCAATGTCTATATAATTTACTAGAAAGGAAATATTGAAATGGAATTCACCTCATTTTCTCTATTGAAACACTAAATTTTGTTTCAAAAACACAGGAATTCGTATGAGTATTGTTCATTCTAGTCTTTTATTAATATTAAAAGTACATCTGCTGGGCATGGTGGCACACACCTTTAATCTCAGCACTCGGGAGGCAGAGATAGGAGGATCACCTGAGTTCAAAGCCACCCTGAGACTACATAGTGAAGTCCAGATTAGCCTGGGCTAGAGTGAGATTCTACCTTGAACCAAACAAAACCAAACAAAATACATCTATTATTATTTTCTGAGCCATTTATGTATGAGTATTTCTGTAGTGTCCAAACTAAACCTGGATATATGCTCACATACTCGTATATGTAAATGCATGCAACAGTATTTGGCAGGAAAGCCATAAAGTTATTATTAGTTACAAATGGGGGTGCAGGTGAATGGCAGGGTGGCCATATCATTGGGTGGTCATATTTTCTCACTTGTTTTTTCTCCCACTTTTCATTTTTTTCTTTAATGTGTAACATTTATTTATTTATTGCAATGTTCTCTCTCCCTCCTTGTTCTCTCTGTCTTATCTCACAGGTCTCACTATCTGGCCTAGGCTAAATGATGAACTTGCTGAGCTTCTGTCTTTGTCTCCAGGTGGTGGGGTTATAGGTGTTTCATCTCATATCCCCCCAAACCTCTTTTCTTAATGTTTTAAATTATTTTCCATTCTTTTGTGTTTGAAATTTTTTGATCTTATTTTCTTTTCTTTTTTTTTTTTTCCTTCTTACACTGCCATATGGCTACTGGGTTTCTTTGTTCATTTGCTTTGCCCTTTCCTTCATATTTGGTGACCTTCAACATACCTATCACTTCTCTTCCTGTGTGTCCCAGGAATTTGTACTATAAAATAGTTTCCTGGTTTCTAAAATCTCATAAACATTTAAAACCTATTGCCATTGCATTCTCCGTTGTTTTGCTACTTGAAATGTCATACTGACTTGTGCATATGTCTGGAGGTAAATGTTGGTTTCCCTTGCCGTGCTCAACAAGAAGTCATTAATAGCTTTTGTATTATTTTGTTCATCTTGGAATTCTTTCAGAGTTGTAGTTGGTTTTTAGTTTTAGGTTTTGTTTTCTTTTGTTTCAAAGCTTGAATGTTAAAGCTATTCCAAATGTTCATTTTTCTTTCTAGTAGCCTCTTGAAAATTTATATTTAAAGCCTTACAAGTAAAAATGTTATGAGACTAATATATCAAAATGTCCAAGGTTTGAGAAGTTAGATAGACTTCTATGTGGTTGAGGACATATTAGGATTGTTTTAAAAGACTCTTTACTCTAATGGCTTACTGATAGTATAAAAGACAAACTTTGATTGATATGTTCTATGTACCTAACTAAAATAAAATCATATTAATTCAAACAGTATTTAGTCATTTTGCTTGGATACTTTAGGCAGATAATCATCTTATGCATAATGATGAAGAGAATGTACTGTGGCACAAATTTTTTCAGTAATATTTCACTGTAAATTTTTTCCAAGAGCAATATAGTTGACCTGTTTAAATTATTTTAAGTAATTTATTTTAAATAATCTTGGTAACAGTTACCTTTTCTTTGTTGGTACAAAATACCTGCCCAAAACAACTAATGGAAGAAAAGGGTTTATTTGGCTTACAATTTTGCAGGGAGGTTTTATCCTGTTAGGGGATGCATGGCAGAGCAGGCAGCTGGGTATTATGTCTTGTCATATCAGCTGGGATGAAGCAGCAAGAGTGAGCTAAACTAGCACTGGCAAGGAGGCTGGACTATAAAATCCACCCCCCCACCTCCTCCAGGAAGGAGTATTCATGACATATGAACCTATGGAGGACATTTCCTTCAAACCACTGCAGTCCCTGTTAAGTATACTTTAGCAAAGGATTCTCACTATAAGTGGGCACTTAAGTGATATCCACTATTTTATAATAACAAAATATCTGAGTTTCTCAGACTCTTAATTTGAAAAGGAATTCTTTTCCCTTGCCTATTCACAGATACCTTGTAGCATTTTATGGATATGATTTTTATGTTCATAAAATCAGATCAGGGTAGAGGGGAATCGTCAAAAACACAAGATGTATGTGTAAAGACAGTATTAGTGTCCGTTTATGTGGTATGTTCATTGATATTATTATTCTCAGTTACTTGAAGGAGGCCAGAGTGCAAGTCCGTGTAAGTCAGTTTGAAACATTTTAGGTTTTGCACCTGTGATAGCAACTTTTTTCCTGTTTGTCATTAGACACTGGGGAGAGCAAAGCCCTCAACTACTCCTGTTTGCTTAATGCTTATCACTCTGCTTACTGTTTTTTAGCGACTACTCTCTTCCCAGCTGTCTAAACATTCTCTCACATTCCTGTCAGAAATGTGACTGGAGCTTGGGTTCAGGAATTATAGTGTCTCCTCTCTCATTGTTCATTACTTCCTTAATACACATTTAAGAATCAAAGTGACTAAACAAGCTAGTATTATGGTCAAGTACAAATGCTAGGAGGAGTCATCTCATTAGATTCTTGAGTCATATCCTTATACTAAATTTTGTGAAAAAGTGGATACTTGTAACTGTAGGTAAAGGCCAGTTCTTCTCATGTTTTGAAAATGGTGTTTTTATAAACTAAATTGTATGAGCTATTAGGCTTTATTAATGAAATATTTGCATACTCATATATTTCATGTGAGAATATAGAATTTAAATTTTTCCTTTAAAGTTTTATTCTGATATTTTTAGTGTATACCTTAAGATAATTCCTTTATACACTTTTCATTTTATGTGTGAAACAAGAGGTCTCACATGCAACCAGTATATTTGTTAACTCTCTTCACTAGCTTTTTGTGAAAATTCTAATAACTGTCTGACACTCATTGTTTGGGTCACAGTAAATAGAGTTATAAAGTTCTTACTGAACCCCAAAATATAATCTTTGGGATGCCCTCTGATTGAATTTGATGCCTGCTTCATGGGAGGGAATTCATGCCTGGTACTGAAAACTTAGTCAAAAAAGTCTATGACGTGGAAGGACTACATGAAATTTGCCTTTGTATTCCTTTTAGAGTTTTGGGTTTTACATTAAGGTCATTAATTCATTTTGAATAAGTATTTTTCAGATAAAAGACAGGTAGCTATTTTCACTTTTGTACATGTGGATACCTAGTTTTCCAGCAGGCTGCCTTTTTCCAGTGTATTTTCTTGATACTTGTCTAAAATTAGTTTTAGGTAGCAGGTTGTGTATGGCAGCCAGGAACTGGAATCAGCCTAGATGCCCATCAATAAGTGAATAGTTAATTAAGATGTGGTACACAATGGAATTCTACTCAGCAATGGGAGACCCAGGATACAACAGTACCTCAAGAATAGATAGCCGCCTTGGCCTTTTTCTTAAAACAAACAAACAAACAAACAAAAAACCCATGCCCTGGCTTAGAGTTAAATGACCCTGTGGCCAAGAAATGGTCTTGCCTACGGACAGCTTAATGTAGCAGAGTAAATTTCTCTGGCAAGAGGACATCAGTACTGTGACTCCTAGAAAGTGAGCCATTTCGATGTGTGAGTAGGAGAGTTTCCAGACAGAGTGATCAGTGAAAACATAGATTCGATTTATAAGGCTCTTTGTGTGTCTGGTAAATAAAGGTTGGTGGAGGGATGATAAAGGGAAAGGAATTTTACTGGCCTTTGGAATCTGGTTAAGAACTTTGATATACTTTCTTTTTAATGGCGAAGCATGCATTGTTTGTATACAGATAAGTGACCTCTGGGATCTATTTAAATAATTTAAATAAAACAGGTTTGCAAGCTACCAAATGGATAGGATTCTACTGTGAAAATCAAAGTTGACCTGATTAAAGAGGTAACATGAGAAGTTGAAACCTGAACACCTGTAACAAAGTGCAGCAAGAAGCAGGAATTTGCTGACAAATGGTTGTCAATAGTAAATTAAAAAGTGAGTTATATGTAAAAAAAAAAAGGGTAGCTAACTGTTTGCTATGAGATGGGTCACCACCTCATCTGCTCAGGCCCAGAAGTCATTGCAGAGGAAGTGCTGACACAAATATTGATCTCATGGCTAGCCTGAAAACCAGTTTCAGAGAAATGATGACAGCCACCGTGGTAACTCAAACCTCATCAAAACAGAGATCCAAGGGCTACAGATAAAGCAACATTAAATCAGATCCCTATCTTGCCCGCCAAGGCTCAGGGAACATCTCTGTTTCCCACAGGACTAGGGTTACTGGCATGTGTGTCCATGCCCAGTTGTTTTCTTGAGTGCTGGGGTGTGGAACTCAGGGTTTCTCAGACCCCACCTCAGGCTGCTTCTGTGAGCGGGGGTTTGAATATAAAATGTCCCCCATAGCCTTGTGTGTTTGAATACATGGACATGTTCACCCCCACACACAAGTGCACTCACATGCATACAAACATGCCTGCACATAGTGCAGTAGATTGTGATAGACAGAAGGACAAATGGATGATAGACAGACAGGCAGACAGGCAGGTAGGCAGATAGACAGGACTGTTTCCTAACACACTTGGGTCAGGAGAACCCGGCTGAATACTAGGCTATCCATGGTCCCCTACCACAAAGACTGATCCAGACGGCCCATGGAGGAGGATATCCAGCTGACTGGGGATGGGGAGGGGGGGCAATGAGGAATTGGGGATAACAACTCATTGTTGGCCCACTAAACAATGTAACTCATTATGGACAGTAAAAAAAAAAAGACAGGAAGCTAAAACAAATTCTTCTATAAGCTGCTTCTTGGTTGTGTGTTCTGTCTCAGCAACGAGAAGCTAATTGCTATAGGTGGAAAGCGCTCCTTACCACTGAACAATCTCCCCAGCCACTCTCTGAGTTTTGTTTTATTGTGAGTTAGGGTCTTATGCTAGCCCAGGTGAGTTAGAATTCACACTGTAGCCCCAGACTGGACTCAAACATGCAGCAATCCTCCTACCTCAGCCTCCCAAATCCTGAGATTAAAGGTGTGGGCCACCACACCCAGCCTCTCTCTAATTTTTTAGTATAAGCACTAATAGCTGTATACTTTCTTAGCACTCCTTTACTAATCTAAACCCAACTCTTTTTCTTTCAATGACTGCTGCTTATTCTCTGGAAGATCCTCTTCCATTGGCTGTACCTTGGCCTCTGTTTTGGCAGGAGATGGTCGCTTCTTCTCTTAAGCTGTGCTACCCATACCAATCTGGAGGAGGACACTGAGCACAGTCACGATCCCAGGATCGTGTAGGCTTTTTGTCTAGCTCACATGGCTGTTTCATAGCTGCACTTTTGATTCCCAGAAGGTAATGTCACTGATCAGACTCTGTCTGGGAACACCATACAACTTCTACTATAGATAAGTTTGTGGAGAAGGTTCATGAATTTCCTCTGCCAGCCAGGCCTCCATGTTCTATAAGCCCTCCTTGAGCTGAGAGTTTTACGTCATGTTTAAAACCCTCTTAGGTTTGTTTGGCTTCTTCAAAGGACCTTCTTCAAAGGTTTTCTTGAATAGCCCTTACCCCAATCAGGCTTTAAGTCATGAGAAATGCAGCTGTCCTCATAAGTGTGTGCTAGTGTAAATGACATTATGGGAATTCTATTTTATTTTTAAAACTATTTTATTGATTTATTTGTGAGCAGAGGTAGAGAGAGAAAGTATATAGGTATACCAGGACCTCTTGCCTCTGCATACCAACTACAAATTCATGTACCACTTTGTTCCGGAGAATCAAACTTGGACCATAAGGCTTTGCAAACAAGTACCTTTAACCACTGACCCATCTCCCCAGCCTGGGTTTCTATTTTAAATTCCTTGTGTTCACTAATATCCTATAGGAAAGTGATTTTAATTATTACCTTTGTATATTATAAACTTGCTTTAACTGCTTATTGGTTCCAGAAGACCTCTGGTCATTTCTTACAAGTTTTCTGTATTTAAATTCATGTCACCTGTTAACATAAACTCCATTCCCAATATGTATGCCTTTTATTTACTTTTCTTCTTATTGAATTAGCTAATGCTGCTGAGAGGGGACATCCCTGCTTTTTTCCGTACCTTTGTGGGAAAGCTTTAGTTTCTCACCATTTTGAATGATGTTAAAGGGACTGGACAGATGGCTCAGCATTTAAGGCATTTGCTTGCAAAGCCCAATGACCTGGGTTTGATTCCCCAGTACCCACATAAAGCCAGATGCAAAAAGTGGCACATATACCTGAAGTTTGTTTGCAGTGGCTGGAAGCCCTGGTGTGCCTGTTCTCTCCTTCCCCCCTCTTTTTTTCTCTCTCTCCCTCTCTCCTCTCTACCTCTATATCTTTCTCTCTCTCTCTCTCTCTACTTGCAAATAAAATAAAAAGATGATATTAAATATAGGCCGAGTTTATTGTCCGGTATTCTTTTCTTTTCTTTTTTTTTTTAATTTATTGTCCATAATGAGTTTCAACATTTAGTGGGCAAACAGTGAGTTGTTATCGCCAATTCCCCGCTGCCCTCCCCTCCCCCCTCCACTGGATAACCTCCTCCATGGGTCGTCTGGATCAGTCCTTGTGACAGGGGACCATGGATAGCCTAGTATTCAGCCAGGTTCTCCTGGCCATGCCTCTGGATAATCTCCCCCACCAAGGCTCTTACAATCTTTCCGCCCCCTCTTCCGCATAGTTCCCTGAGTCGTGGTGGATGAGTCTTAAGGCTGCTTTAAGGTTGTGAGCTTAGGGGTCTTTGTGTTGAAATCGTTGGTTTCTGTCTCACTGGCTTATCCTGTGTTGATTTAATGGCTGTGGCTGTGGGCCCTTTGTTCATCCAGTCATTCTCTGTGGGGTTCCAGTTGGATCCTCTAGATATGACTGTGATGGCTCCTCTCTTGCCAGAATCTCAGCTATCGGCCTACAGTCGGTTGGTAGGATTAGATGGGCCCCAGCTCTCTCGCTGCATCCTGAAAAATACAAACACAATCTCCATCGGAGAGTGAGATCAGTGTAGGTTAACAAATATACACAATTCTGGATTACCTAGATTCTATTTTTAGTAGCCTCCCTGTCACTCGCTCCCATAGTGCATCTTGTTTTAGGAGTCCAAAAGTACGGGATCCGGTGCCTATTGCCCTGAATCCCTAGTTCCAGACAAGGGATCCCCCTCACTAAGTGGAAAATTGGTCGAATTTGAAAGCTGTTGATTGTCTCCCCCAGGCCAAGGCTCCTCCATTACACAAGTGCTCCTTTGTTGGTTTGCTGTTCCCTCCCAGTAGGAGGTGTTGGTCAGCCTACTCATGGCTGCAGATTGTGTTGAGTCAATCGTCTCTGTTTACTCCAGCTGTCATTGATCAGTTTCCCCTGGCAGCCTGTGCAGTGCCTTCCAGCACTACACTAACTGCCTTCTGGGGGCTGGATACCATTATGTATTGTCCGGTATTCTTTATGAGTTTGAGAAAGTTACCTACTATCTTACTGAGATTTTTTAAAATTTATTTTTCATCTTAAATAGATGTTGGATTTTGTCAAATGCTTTTGTTTGTTTGTTTGTTGGTTTGCATTTGAACTTGCAATCCTCCAACTTCAACCTCCTGAGTACTGGGATTATAGATGCTTTCATTAATTTTTGAAGACCGAAATTGTCTTGTATATCTGGAATCAAATCCAATTAGTTGTAACCTTCTTTTTATATATTGTTGAATTCTGTGTGCTAATATTTTGTTGAGGATTTTTGCTTTTAGAGTTATGAGAGATTAGTTTTATATTCTAAAACTGTCTTTGTATGTTTTTATATACATTTATTTATTGTTAATATGTAGAAATACTGTATGAACAAGTCTGTGTTGGTACCCCCATTTCGCTCCTCCCTGCCCCCAATCCACTGAGGGCCCTTCTCAGTGGAATTGCTAGAACTTTCCATGGGATGGAGGGCTATGAATTGTGTAAGCAGTAGCCAGTTTTTTTTTGTGTGTGTGTGTGGGGGGGGGAGACAATGCCTCTGGATATTTCCCTCCTCACCCTGACTCTTAAAATCTTTCTGCCCCCCCTCTTCCATAAAATTTCCTGAGCCATGGTAGATGAGTTTTTAAGTCTGCTTTACTGTTGAGCACTTAAGAGTCTCTGGGTTTCTGCTTTTGTATTAGGGTAAAGCTGCCCTGGTAGAATGAAATAGGATGGGTTCTCTCTGCTTTTATATTCTGAAAGATATTAGAGAATAGTGTTCTTTCTGGTTTTCTCTCCTGAAATATGTTGTAGAGAACTGACAATTTTGTATTTAAATGCTTGGTTTAATTCATCAGTGTATCCCCATAGACCAGATATTTTCTGTTTGGAGAAGTTATTGAAAAAATTTTTGAACAATATAAATCTGTTTTTATTTGTGTAAGCTTTTGCTGATTGTATCTTTCAATAAATTGGTCTATGTTATCTATCAAATTTGGGGCAGAATGTTGTTCATAGTACTTCTTGGCTATCTTTACAATGTGCTTGGGATCTTTCATTTCTAATAATAATATGTAGATTTTTCTCTTAGCCTGATTGGAGACTTATTGATATTAATTTTTTCAAAGAATTAGCATACCTGGTTTTATTGAACTTTCTCCATTGATTTTAATTCTCTTATTTTTCTATTTACTTTGAATTTAATTCATTTTTCCTTTTCTTCTTTAAGTCAAAGCTTAGATTGCTAATTTTAGATCTTTTTATACATGCATATACTCAGTGATATTCATTTACTAAGCACTGCTTTTATTGTCTTCTACAATTTTGATAAACTCAATTTTTATTTTCATATCAGTATATTTAAGTTTTTCTGTTCAGATTTTATCTTTGACTCATATTATTTAGGAGTGTGTTAGTCACCCTCTTAAGTATTTGGGAAAATATTCAGCTTTCTGTTACTGATTTCTAGTTTAATTCCACTGTGGTTTGAGAGTATACGTATATAATTTAACTCTTTCAGCTTTGTTAAAACATGTTTTATAGCCAAGACACCTGGTCTCTCAGTGAATATGGTAACTTTCATTTTAATGAATTGAGAATTTCTTATATTTATGAAACTTTCCTATCCAAAATATTTATATAGAAATTTTTACATAATTCAGTTTCCTATCAGTGATCTATAATTTGTACTTGAACTTATCCCATGATTTGTTCTCAGAGATGGGAGAGAGTCCTTCACCATGGTGTTATGTTGCTACACATGGCAAAGAAAGACTGAGAAATGATATCTCAGAGTGGTATCTGTGGAACACCTTAGTTTCACAAAATTAAAATGCACATTGGTGAAGGTTTTTCAAAACCGTAAATCTGTACATGAGTTTATTTTTATTTTTAATTTTCTGTGTGTGTAATGTGATCTTTATGTGCAATGCCCACGCCTGTGACAAGTATGTAATGGTTCACAGTGGAATATCTGGTGTCCTGCTCCACCATTGTTTTTATTATTGGAGCCGAAGTTTCCTACTGATCGAGGAGCTGGGTGTTTTTTGTGAGCTTCAGGAATTCTCAGGTCTTTGCTCTCTGAGACTGGGGATACAGATACACATCTAGCTGTTTATGTGGGTCCTGGGGGTCAAACTCTAGTGGTCTTTCAGGCCCCCTCAGGCCTCATGCTTGTACAGGAAGTGCTCTTAACTGTTGAGTCATCTTTCCAGCCTAAATTTTTTAACGTTAGCTAATGTGATGTGCCATATCAAGTAGGCAGTTTGAAAGACAGTGTTAAATTTAGTAATCCTTAGCTATTCATGAATATTAAATTTTGACTTGCTTTTAAAATGTAATGATGTTTTTTTATTCCATTTAGTTTTGTCAGCCTGCTGGATGGCACCTGTCCAGAGAACGGAAGCAGCCAACGTTCTTTGTGGTGGTCCTAACAGATATTGACTCTGATCGACATTACTGCTCATGCTTAACCTTCTATGAAGCAGAGATCAATCTTCAGGTACAGACACTTTCCTATTTAAAAGACAGTCACATGGACAGCATTTATTTTATATATTACTCATTTTAAAGGAGGAATCTTTTTAATGCTGTATTTGTTTTCATTAAAACTGCAAGTTTAAAAAAACTGCAAGTTTTATGATACTCTTTTAGAAGACTGAGAAAGCTTTACAATTTTTTGTTTAATGTTGAAGAGGAGAGCAACAAGGTAAAAGCTACTTAATATGTTCATTGCTCTCATTTAAAATATGAGAAGGGCTGAAGAGATGATGGTTAAGGCACTTGCCTGCAAAGCCTAACAACCCAGATTTGAATCCCCAATACCTACATAAAGCCAGATTCACAAAGTGGTGCATACATCTGGAATTGGTTTGCAGTGGCTGAAGACCCTAGCCCAAATACACGCGCTTTCTCTCTTTGCTTGTAAATATATAAATATGAAAAGTAAATATTTCTAAGAGTAGCATATCCATGATTTGGCTTGTTAGTATTAGTTTCCTTTTGTGGTGCACCTGTGATTTTCTCTACAAGTCCTTCTCCCAGAGGAGCTTTCACAAAACATTTAATCAAAATGTTCGTAAATCATTTATCACAGTGCTTTACATTGTTGTTTATGAAGAAGCCAACTAAATGTTAACTAATTGATATCAGTGTCATCAACATGAGCTGTTTGAAATTCATGATTGGAACTAGGGAAATTAGAAATTTAAAATACCCGCTCTTTTAGAGTAGTGGTTGGGATTCCTAGTTTCAAGTAACTGGATCTTTATTTAAAGCAGAAATGACATATGACAAAATGTTGTGGTTTGTGGAATTTTAGGGATGAAGGGAGAAGCAGGGAACCAGAGAAGTAACCCAGCTTGGAGATGTTCTTATATAAGCCACATTCCTTCCATTTTTTTACCACTAGATATTTTGGAGGTTGGATTTGAACAGTGTAACCTTCTCATTAGTTGCCCTGAATGTTTCATTTCCCTTGTGCTGTCCCTCTTACACACTGATGACTTCTTGTAATGGATAGTTTCCTTGGTAGGAGTCAGATTGCTTGCAGAGCCCAGCCCTGTGAGTGGGAGTTTTATCATAAAAATGATAGGGGTTTTTGTTGTTGCTGGTGGTGGTGGTAGTAATAGTTGTTTGATTTGTTTTCTTTATTAGGTGACAAGAAGAAAAATGTAAAGAAGTTTGGTTCATGTTGATCGTGACAATTTGCATTAATGTACCTTCTGCTACATGTAGGAGGGTGAATATTACCACTGGGAGAAAAGATCAGTTTACTTTCTAAAATGCTCACACACGAGCACTTGTGGCTTTGATAATGCTTAAACTCCAGAATCTGAATTTTCTGGTTGCAAACTTACAACTATTCAAGCTTATTATACTTGAGTATTGAAACTGTCATGATTATTTATAGTGAAAGATCAAAAGCTTACATAGAACAAAATTTGTATTGTCTGCATTATCTTCTTGTCAGAGATTTCTGTGAAGACATCAGCATCTTAAAGTGTTTCATTATGGAATGGGACTAATACTTAATGTGAAATATTTGGTGACTGTCAGCATATTGCTTCTGTTTGAACTTCAGGCTTATGTTGTCAGTGAGGACAGAAAGTTTATGTCTGTGACGAGTGACTTGATAGAGGTGGAATTGCCAACGAGTCGCTGACTGTTCCTATTTTTTATCATTTCAGTCAAAAACAAGTTAGAGTGTTCTCTAGTTCATGCATCACTCTGATTTTTAGGTGATTTGTCATTTTTAATGTGTCTATGTCAAGCTTCAGCTAATTCTGAGAAGCCAGTTTTTTATTTCCATATTTTCCCTAGTTTTCATGCACATGTATAGTTTGCATACGTGCATGTGTATTTACATGTATGTGCACATGTGGACATGTGTGTGCACATGCATATTGGACGTATTCCTCAATTGTTCTTCACCTTACCTTTTTTGCAAAATAACTTTTATTGGCAGCCTCTGTTCATATAGGCAATATACTATGATCATAATCCTTTCCTACTACCTTCTCTTTTCCCCTCCTACATTCCCTCTTCACTGAATCCCTTCTTCTTTCCAACTAAGTCTCTTTTCTATTTTGATATCATAGTATTTTCCTTCCTATTATGCAGGTGTAGGTAGTGTCAGCTACTTTGAGGTCATGAATACCATGGCCACTTTGTATCTGAAGAATAGTATTATACTTCTTCCTTTAGCTCTTACATTATTCATTCACCTCTCTCACTCATGATCCCTGAGCTTTGGTGGGTGTGATAGAGATGTCTCAGTGCTTTGATGAGTTTTGAGTCTCCCAGGTGGTCACTGCCATCTAAAAAGAGAAGCTTCTCTAACCAAAAGTGAGAGCAGGATTAATATATAGGCATAACATAAATATTTAGAGGCTAGTTTGTCCGCCTTATCTTTTGAGGAAGGATCTTGAACTGAGCTTAGACCTCACTAATTTGGCTAGACTTGATAGCTAACAAGCCCTAGAGAGTCTCTCATCTCCCCTTCCTGGTGCTGAGATCACAGGTGTCCACTGCCACACCCAACTTGAGTTATCTAATGGAAATGAAGTGATTATTTAGATTCTCCCTCCTCCTCTTCACTATATATTCCAATTCCTCCCAGATGAGCTAACAAAAAAGCAATGCATTAAGACATTATAGTAGCTGCTTTAGAAAGATGTTCTAGAAATTCTTGAATATTTCTCTAACTTTTTATTTGGAAATTATTCCAAACTTGCAGAAATATTGTAAGTATTATGCAAGAATTCCAATATCATTTACAGGGCTGAAGAGATGGTTTAGCAGTTAAGTTAGCTTCCTGAAACTGCCCAAGTTTCCAAATTTCATTCAAACAGCTGGGGGCGCCTGTAACCCCAGCCCTAAAAGGGGAACAGAGACTGGGACATCACCCAGGATCACCAAAACAGCAAGTTTCAGTATCAGTAAGGAAGTCCCTCTTAAAATAAGAACAGGCAAAGGAGCAAGGGAGCAGGGCACCCACCATTCCAGCCGCTGCAGGCAAGCTAATGGGCGCTGCAGGGCACACACACGCATGCGTGCACTGCACACACAAGCAAAACCGTTTCTCTTACTCATATTATCTATAAATTTTTGCCCTTCTAATTTATTATTTGAGATTTTTCTACAATTTCCTCTTCCATTCTCTTTTTATTTCACACTCACTATCTCTACCACCCTCCCTCCTGCTCTCTTCCCCTTTTTCACTCAGCCCATTATATGCACACAGAAGAACACACAGCTTTTTTCTTTCTGAACACTTTGAAAGAAATCCATGTATCAACCCTTAACTCTAAATTTTTTACTGTATACTACCATAGAACATAATTATCTTAAAATATTTAACACAGATGAAATATTTTCATTTACCACCCATATTCCAGCTTTGTCATTTGACCTAATGATGGTATGTGCTTGTTTGTTTGTTTGTTTGTTTTGAGGTTGGGTCTTACTTTGTTGCTCAGGCTGGGCTTGAACTCCTGAACTCAGTTGATTCTCTTGCTTCAGCTTCTCAACTACCTGGAAACTACCATTGCACATTACCATACTACCCAATAATGTTTCTTGTCATTCACTCCCCTGGTTTTCTTCAGAACAGCACACAGTCCATGCATTTATCCTTTCCCTTTTCATCTTTCTAATAAGTCTCACATTGTTCAATAATATATCTCTCCACATCTCTTTAATAGACTGTTCTTATTTTGTGCTTTGTCATGTTGCTCCTTGAGCTCAGGTTGTGAATCAACAGTGAGAATGCTTCTAAAGCGAAGCTGGCTGTGGCTGTGGTGGTGCATACCGGATCTCAGTAGTTGGAGACTAAGGCAGGAGAATGGAGAATTTGAGGGCAGCCTGACCTAAAGAGTGAGAGACGATCTCCAAACAAACAAGAAACGAAAAAAAAAATACTTAAAAAAGAAAGAAAATAAAAGTAAAAGGAATATTTCTTGTGTGTTCTTTCTAAAGGTATCTTTCCAGGTGTCCACATCTGAAGCTTTGTGTCTGTGTTCCTCACTGATGATGTTAATTTTGGTAACTAATCAAATGATTATCAGAATTATGCACTGTATAGTTGCAATTTTTTCAGTTGCAACTACTAAGCCACCTGCAGGAAGATGCTGTAACACTATACAAGTGACCCGCTGTTCACCACTCATGCATGGGTGCTCACTTCAGTTTAGTCATTGATGACTTTTGTCTGTGCGTATTGTCTGCACTTTTCTACCTTACCAATCAGCAGACGATAGTTCACTAATGAACACAGCTCTCCTCTCTGTGGGCTTACAGACTCCAGCTTTTTTTTTTTTTTTTGCTTTCCTTCAGAAGCTTACAAGTTCTGTGATTTTTTTTTTTTTCATGTGCATGCTGTGTCCTCTCTGACCAGTGGGCACACCACAGGTTGGTTCTTGTATTTTGATGAGGCCCCATCTTAAAACAAAGATCCTATATCCAACTGACTGGGGACAGGGAAGAGGGAAATAGGGGAACTGGAGACATCAATACATTATTCCCTTATTAAATGTATCTAATTATCAATAATAAAAATAAAAATAAAAAAGATAAAACCAAAAAAACTTCTTATTGTATCAAACTGACTCTAGCTTTTATTTTATCTTATCTATATTTTATTTATTTTTTATTTTATTTTATTGTCCCAGCCTTGGAATCAATTCTTCTTTTAGGGAGTATTGTTCCCTGTGTAGGAAATAATATTGCAAATCAAGATTGCGGTGCTTGTATATTTGAATCAGTGTCTTAAAAACTTATTTTTTCTCTTAGCATATTTTCCCATTTATCATTTTAAGTGGACAAAAATTGCAATTTAATTTCACAACCAACTTTGAAACATTTAAAATCTGTTTTCTATGAATTTTCCTAATTCTAAGATAAAATTTAAATTAGTTGTCATGGCTCTGCCTTCAGTATAATTGTATTTAGGTGTTAAGTAATAACTACAATTGTAAGACTTCTTTTCTGTGCTGGAAATAGAAAGTTCTGTCATTTGAGTTTACTCTAAATGAGAGCACATACAATGAGATAGAATTTGGGGGGAAGCCCTAAACGATGTTCCTTTTAGGTTAGTTGTAAGGTTGCTCTCTCATTTTTGGCGTGAACTGTTTCTGTCCTTTTTTAAAAAATGTGTTTTTCCTTTAGTTTTGGATCGTATCATCAGTTCAAAATAGATCTTTGAATTCTCATTTGGTGTGAATTACTTCATACCAAATGTACTATGACACACTATTTGGAATCCTAATGAAGAGGAACTTAGGGACATACACCATCCAGATAAAGTTGTGCAACTTTAAAAATGTTGGCTACGTTACCTTCTCTGAGATACAGTAACACTTATCAGTATTCACAAGCAAACTTTGGCATTAAATCTTGATAACATGTTTCTAAAATTATTTAGCTATGCAATGTAAGCCTGCATTTTTATAAGTAATCAATAAAATATGACAAATTTGATAGTGCTTCCTATGGCTAATATAAAATATATAACAGACCTAAGTTTTGTGTGTAGTTTTGTTATCTTTTTTAAAGTTTTAATGTGTTTCTGCATGTATCCGAGTCAGTGAATTTTTAATGTGTTTCTGTATGTGTATGAGCTAGTGTTTCGTAGCATGTTTCCATATGTAATGTATACATAAACTAGTGATTATTCTTTATGGGCATCACTTATTTCTCTCTTCAGAGTTTCTCTTCAGAATTTCACTCTAAACTCTAGGTTTTGCAAAATTGTTTTGAACCAGTGGCTGTTTTTTCACCTGTGTTTTTCTTACCTTTTAAGCAAGACTAAATTTCCTGACAGTAGTATTTCTCTTCATCCTCCTGTGGCAAGTATTATATGGATAATTGGTTAGAAAATGTTTAATAAATAAACATGTACTAATACTAACTATTGACTTTTTTAAAGTTTAAACTTTTTGTTTAAAAATAATACAGATAGGGTGGATATATATTTTTATGTGATTCATATCAACCCAAAGATATTTAAAATAAAATTTTCCAGACCCTTTCCCTTTCATATTAAAAATGTGAACATGTAGTGCAGAATCACACTCCACAGTGCTTCCTATTTAGGTTGCCGTTTAAAAACTTGTGCTTATTACCAATTTATTTGGATGTTAATATATTTATAATTACCTTTAAATTTTTTAATAGCCACTATTTCAAAGAGTCTCAATCTCTTGCTATCTGTATGCATTGGTTACTTTTCTCACTGCTGTGGCAAAGTACCTGGGAAAAGCAACTTCCTGAGGAAAGGCTTACTTCAGTTTGCAGTTTGAGGGATACATTTTATCCTGGCAGGGAAGGTGTGGCTGCAGGATGTGAAGCAGCTACTGTCATTGTAGTATAAATCAGGAAGTCAAGAGTGATGAATGCCAGTGCTTATTAGCTACCTACTCTGTGCAGTCCTGGACCTCAACCCATGTAGTGGCACTGCTCACCTTTAGGGTACGACTTCCTACCTCAGTTAACCTAATCTAGAACATCCTTTCAGACGTGCCCAGGGATTTGTTTCCATGGTGATTCTAAATCCTGTCAAATTGACAACCAAGATTAGCCATCACACTATCCTATTTTTATATAATAGAAAATATCCACTGGTTTCCAAAGGAATGCACTTCACATTATCAAGTCTTTCTTTTTTGTTTATTTTTTTTTTTTCAAGGTAGGGTTTCACTCTAGACCTGGAACCTATGTCATACCTGAGTCCTTGGATTAAAAGATGTACCATCATGCCCAGCTGCATATAATTAATCTTTAACCATTGCTTTCCAAATGCTCCCCATTCTTTTCTTCCATCATCTTTCCTAGTGTTTCTTCATTAGTTTCCTTTGTCTCAACAAAGGACTTTACAAATATCCAGGGCTTTGTGTGTGCAGGTGTGTGTGGGTGCACATGCCCTTATTGCATGCACATGTGGAAGCCAGAAGATGTCGCCCCAGGTGTCATTCCTCAAGTGTTGTCCATCTTTCTTGAAACAAGATCTCTCATTGGCCTAGATTTTGTCTAATAGGTTAGACTGGCTGGCTAGTAGCCCCAGCCATCTGCCTGTCTCCACCTCCCTAATGCTAAGATTACAAACATGCACCACCACACCTGATTTTCTTTTTATGTGGATTCTAGGGATTGAACCTGAGTTCAAGTACTTAAGCTTGCAAAGCAAACATTTTACCAGCTGAGCCATCTCCTCAGCACCTGTATTTACATCTAGCCTTCGTTGGTGGTTTGAATCAGATGTACCCTTTAGACTCATGTTTTCTGCATGCTTTGTCACCAGCTGGTAGCAATTTGTGAGGTGGAGCCTTGATGAAGGAATGTGTTGTTGGGGGCAGACTTAGGGGTGTTATAGCCAACTTCTCTTTGTCAGATTTTGGCTCATTCTTCTGCTGCTGTTCCCACCTGCTATGGCAGAAGTGCTGTCCAGCCTCTGCTCATGCCTTGCTTTTCCCTGCCACCATGAATGTTCCCCTTGAGACTATAAACCAAAGTAAACGCTTTTGTCTCCCATCAGCTGCTTTTGGTAGCATGCTCTATCAAGCAACAAGAGGGCAACAAGAACACATTCCAAGGATAGAGAACATAAGAACATATGCACACTTGTTTCATAGGTTAAGACAGCCTTGTCCAAATATGTTCCAAGGTGTCAGGATGGACTCTAGGTCGGCTTCCCCAGATATGTGTTCCATAGGGTACTAGGTGTGGAATAAAGAGATTTAATAAGTTTGAGAAATGTTTTGTGCTATGCCTCTATTTCTTAGAATTGCACAAACAATATTTGCATTCAGAGTCAGAAATCCTGTCCTAAAATACCTTTTTAAAAGTAGACTTATTGTTTTGGAAAATTCTGCTGTGGGAGTATGTTAACTAAAAAATAAACTGAACTATCTGCTACTGAAATAAAAGCTTTCTGGGTAAATTTGTAACAGCCCTGCAGTTGAATCCATCCTGCCCTCTGAGTTCTGCAGAACAGTATATCGAATTTATTTTATTCTCTGAGTACTGTAGAGCCTTTTTGCCAGAGATAAATTCAATTGTATTGTTTCTAAAATGTATACTTATTGTGAATACAATGCTTTCCAGTTAAATGCCCATATAAGCCAGGTTTTATCATGTGAACATGCTAATATGACTAAATCAATTGGCAGGAAATGAGGCATTTCAGAGGAATTTTGGAGTATAAGTCAAAGTATAAGAAATCCTGCAACTGCTTAAGATTCTTCGCTTTCAGTTCTGGAAAGTTTAAACTCCTTTATTTGTTTTATTGAGGCAGTCCTATATAATGGTGCATGGTAATAAATACATTTCAAGTGGAAATTTACAACTAAGTTGTTTTTTTGTTTTTTTTTTCGGTCTTCTGCAGTCCCCTCTTTAATATGGCATTTTGGTCTATGTACATGGATGAAAATTTCAAACAAAGAGAACTTTAGTCAAACTCCCCTTCCTCCTCCAGCTTTATTGGAACAGTTTAAAATTACATTTTCTGTTGTCGAGGACTTCAGTTGCTTTTCCATCTGACTTAAAACTGATTACAGCAAATGAAACAGTTGT
>PVHP010025694.1:8808-25440 GCA_004024765.1 Zapus hudsonius | reverse complement strand
CGCACATACCCACACGCACAAGCACATGTGTGTGCAATGAGATCTTCACTCCGCATCAGCCTGTGCAGTGGTGTTACAGGTTCCATGTACTAGGTACATTTTTGCAGTGCATGTTAGTTCAATATATAACATTTAGAAAAGTCCATTCCAAGCTGGGTGTGGTGGAGAATGCCTTTAATCCCAGTGTTTGGGAGGCAGAAGCAGGAGGATTGCCATAAGTTCAAGGGCACCCTGAGACTACATAGCAAATTCCAGGTTAGCCTGGGCTAGAAAGAAACTCTACCTCAACCCCCCTCCAAAAAATAAATAAATACAATAAAAAATGCAGAAAAGTCCATTCTATGTACTTCTTAAAGCCATGTTGCTGTCACTGGTCTTTCATCTTCATTGAGAGAGAGAAAAGAAAAATGATTTAAGAGGAAATGCCTCATGTCAAGATGGAGATGAATATTTATGTGTTTCTTATTTGAGAATACATAAAAGAGGTTAGCCCCTCAAGCTACCCAGGCCAACTGATGTTTGCTAAAATGCCCCAGAAATCATCAATTAATTACTTTGGAATCAAGGTTTTACATCTTTCAAGTGAATTTTGACTCTCATGTACCTGACCATCCGAGAATAATAACAGCAACAATGGTGCCCTTAGGACAGGCAGTGGGGGCTCTTACCTGGGCCCCTGCCTTAGATGGCACTGCCTTTTCCTTGGCCATGCCCTGGAGACCACACAATTCTTAACTGGGACTCTGAAATTCTCTGCTCCAGAGCCTGACCATCCCATTTTGCTTCTGTTTTCACTCAAACTTCATCGCTGCTCTCTGTTCCCTTATGTTCCAGTGATGGTCAGTGAAAAGCTAGTAGGTGCATGCATACACGCATGTGCATGTACTCTTGTGTGTGTGTGTGTGTGTGTGTGTGTGTGTGTGTGTGTGTGTGTGTGTATGGACCTTGTGATGTACTGAAAGTGCCCGTATACATTGCATGTGAGACTTCTTATGAAATAACGTGGAGTTACTAGTGGGAAATAAAGGAGTTAGTTAATAAAGGAATGGGTTAACTTCTGACAGTTAGAAAACTCAGCAAAAGAGAAGCAATTCCCAGGACTGGGAGAGACAGATCGCAGGGAACATGCATCAAAGGATTCTTCTGCATGAGTCATAACACCTCCTGGTAGATGGGAATTAGCTACGACAATCTTGAGCAAAAAGAGCAAAGCTTGAAGTATCGCACTACCTGACGTGGAAATATACAGCTGTGTTGGCCAGGGTTCACCAGTGGAGCAGATCAAAGAAAAATATACACAGTAGAATGAACGGGACTTGCTGATTGGCTTATTCTGTAGTCCAGTGTGCCGTGTGCACCCTGGAGAGAAAGAGCACCCACTAGATGCTCTGTTCAAGAATCAGGAAGCCTCAGCAGTCCTAGGACCGTGTTGATGGCCTGTCTACTACTTAATTTTATTTATTGATTTTTTAAAAATAAAAATGTCCTCTCCCCCATCCCCATCCTACTGAAGGTCTCAGTAGGTCCTCCTGGAGAGGAGCTACAGAGTCCACGTTGAAGGACCGAAGAAGAAGCAGGCCCCTGATGTCCACAGGTGCCTACAGAGTCCACGTTGAAGGACCGAAGAGGAAGCAGGCCCCTGATGTCCACAGGCGCCAGCAGCAACAGTACACATGCTTGGAAGAGCTGAGTTCACACAGCGTCCCGCTTTATTCTTTTTCCAACTGTTTCTTAACTGGGCCTCAAGCCCACTCAACATTGCTGCTGCTCTCCCCACACGTGACTCCATCACTGTCCCACATCAACCCAACAGACACACTCAAAGGTTCGCTTTACAAACCCTATCTGTCTCTTAGTCCAGTCAAGCTGACAACCATGGCTATCACCTCTGCCAAGGTTTAGTGCTGAAACCAGCATGGTATTGACATAACCACAGACACAGAGACAGCAGGGTGAAATAGAGAGCACATACCTAAATGCAGACACTTAAGCCCGGCTACGGTTGTCAGAGAAGCTCGTAACAGTCTTCAAGAAATGTGTCAGCAAGTACTGCTCTCATGGCTAGCCTGAAAACTAGTCCCAGGGGGATGGCAACAAACACGATGGTCACTTAAACCTCATCTAAATAGACGAGGATACAGAGAATTTAACACTAAATCAGATCTTTAACTCGTCCACCAAGTCTCAGGGAACTTTGTGGAAGATGAAGCAAAAAGACCAGAAGCACCTTGTGGTGGATGGGAATAGCCTGAGGCATCCCATCTCCCAGAGACTGACTGAGGTCTTGAGGACCCCACAGTGAGTACCAGTAACCTCACTGAGGAGGACCTACTGAGGACCGTAGCAGACAACTTAAAAAATTCAATAAAAAATTTAAAAAGAGAAATGTGTCAGGAGAACAGGATATTCACATGCAGAATTATATGATTGGACCCTTACCTCTTATATCCTAAAAACAAATAATCCAACCTCAACATGGAATCAAGTAAAGGTGAGAGTTGAAATTGAAAGTACCAGAAGGTAGCACAGGGGAAAGTCCCCATGATGTTGGTCTGGGTAATGATTTTTAATAAGACCCAAAAATATAGGCAACATAAACAAAAATAGAGATTACATAAAGCTAAAGGTTTTCTGTATAGTGAAGGAAACAACCCTCAGAACGAAGGGTTGACCAACCAAATGGGAGGAATATTGGCAATCTGGAATGTCTGCTGAGGGATTGATATTCAAAATTCACAAGGAATAAGGAAACTAAATGTAATGGTCTGAATCAGATGTCCCCCATAAACTCACATGTTCTGAATGCTTGGTCTCCATATGGTGGCAATTTGTGAGGTGGAGCATTGCTGGAGGAGGTGTATTGTTGGGGGGCGGGTTTACGGGTATAAGAAACAGCTCTCTCTTGCCATGACTTGAAACAGGAAAGGCTCACTTTCCTGCTGTTGTTTTCTACCTAGTGTGGCAGAAGTGATGTCCAGCCCTTGCTCATGCCATGCTTTCCCCTGCCATCACAAAACCTCCCCTTGAGACTAAAAGCCAAAATAACAACTTTCCTTCCAGCAGCTGCTTTTGGTTGGGTGCTTTGTTCCAGCAATGAAAATGAAACTACATCACTAAACAAAAGAGCAAGAGAATAATCCAACCAGATGATTGATAAAAAGGTCAGAGTAGACATGTTGCAGTTGCTCTTTTTGCTGGGACAAACACCTGACCAGAAGTAACTTATGGGAGGAAAGGATTTATTTCAGGCTTACAGAGTCCAGGGGAAGTTCCAACAGGCAGAAGAAGCTGGCTCACTTCCAGATATATCCATAGCAGAGAGACACCACCAAACAGCCAGCAAACACGAACAGTCAGAGCTCCAATATGGCTCTGCGCACACCTAGTAGGGCTGGACTGCAGATCCATCCCTTGTGATGTACCTCCTTCTACCAATGGTCTCTCTGCCTGCAGGAGACTCAAGTTGGAAGCTATATCTTCATCAAAAATACTTCAGGCTATGGAGGGCATACATTCACATTCAAACCACCACAAGACAATTGTCAAAAGTAAACAAGTACACATACAAATGATCAAGTATAGAAAAAAATCACAATATCACTAGTAATCAGGTAATAAAACCACAATGAGATATCACTTCTCACCTATTAGAATGATTACTGTCAAAAAGGTAAGCGTTGAAGAGGCTATTTAGTTAGTGGGAATTTGCATTAGTGGAGATATTATTGAAAATTGTATTTAGATTCTTTAAACAGTTGAAATTAGAATTGCTATTCCAACCAGCAGTCCCACTACTAAAGAAAATGGATTAGTATGCTGAATGGTATAAGCATGTTTCTGTGTTCATTTCAGTCACTAGCCAGTGTAAAAAAAAAATCAATCTAGAAAAAAAAACAGATAAATACAACATAGAAAATGCACAAACATAAAGCTGATAAAGCTTACAAATAATAAAATCCTGTCATTCTGGTGACTAAGGAGAACCTGGGTGGGGGAGCATCATGGTATATGCAAGAAGCAAGGCATAGAAAGACGAACGTGATAGGATTCCATATATAAGTGGAATCCAAAAAGTTGGGTTCAAAGAAGTAGAGTGAAATGATCTGTGGAGGGTGAGTGGTGTGTGAACCGGGGAGAAGTGGAAAAGACAGTATTTTATTTCCTAAGGAGAAGGTGAAGAGATCGCTCATCACAGTGACTACAGTATATATGACAGGGATACATTATGCATTTGAAATAGCTGACAACAGATATTAAGTGTTTCCACACAAAGGTACATATAAGGTATGGTAGGTGTTAAATATATAGCTCAATCCCATAATGGTCACTTATGTTCAAACCTAAGTTTATGTTCATGCTGATTTTATACACACACACACACACACACACACACACACACACACACACACACATCTTGTCAGTGAAACTCAGAGCAAATTTAAAGGCTACACATGCTGGTACACATACCTGTAATGGCAGCAGCCAGGAGGACCATGAGTTCAAGGCCAGCTTGGGCTCCATAGTAAGCCCTTTCTCAAAGCATCAAAAATAACTAAAAGAATTTTTAAGAATAAATGGAAAAAGGCTAAACAAACAAATAAAATTATCTATATTTACAGGGTGAACAATTTACCTAGATGCTATCATTTGGATCCTGAATGGATCTAAGGCTTGGCTCTCAGCTGATATTATTTGGATGTGTATGACCTTTAGGAGGCAGGGCCTAGTGGGAGGATGGTAGGTCATCAGGGGCATGTCCCTGAAGGAATTTTCGGACTCCAGCTTCTCTTTGCTCTCTTTTGTCTCTCAGCTGCCACTTACCTCACCATGACGTGGCTCCCTTGCCTCAGGCCCAGAGCAGCAACTGACTGACCATGGGCTGAAACCTCCCAAATAATGGGCCAAAATAAACCTTCCCCCTCTACTTAATCATCTCAGGGATTTTATCACAGTGACAAAAATTGGCTGACATAAAAGTGTATGGCTATCTTCCTTCCAGGCCATTAGAAATTGTTTGGATTATTTTGGAATAGTTTGGAGTTGGCTATAAATACCACCTAAATTCATAAACCCTTCTTATCACATTATCATTTAGCATTTTTTAACCTCCTACCCCATGGAATGATCCAGTATGCCCATTGATGAGGATACCCAGTGGATTGGGGACAGGGAGGAGGGAATCAGGGATACCAATGAAATATTTACTAATACAATGTATCTAATTTTGGACAATAAAAATATCGATTTAAAAAACATTTAGCATTTTATGTTTTGCCTTTGGTTAGCCTCTTACAGAAAGAAAAGTGACGAGAAAAGAGAGACACAGAGAGAAGATTGTTCCTTTATTTAGAGTTAAAAAATAAATCTTAAAGCAAAAGAATTTGTCTACTTGTACAATGATTGATAACTGTGGGTGCCTGTGAGAATGTCTCCTTTATCAGTGGGAGGAAAGAAAGAGGAGATTCATTCCAGAGTGAGCTAATCTTTCATTTTGGTTAGGATCTGGGAGCAAGGCCATGTCATAGAAGTAATAAAGACCTTAACTGGAATTTATAAAAATTAGCAACCAGCATTGTGTTTGATCCTACCTGGCTTGTTTGTGAGCATAGACTGCTCCTAATGCAGACATGTGGGAGTGGGTGGGCCATGCATAGACCAGTACTAATGCAGACCTCCGGAGTGGGTGGGCCATACAGGCAGGGACTTCAGTGAAGCTGATTGTTCATGCACCACAAAGCTCTATTTCAATTACTAAAATCAATTTTTCCCATGCCTCAAAGCAGGGACTATACTTATGCCTTTGAAAGCAATTTTTCATTTTATTTCTTTGAAAACTGACATCACTTTGTTAATACTGTAACAGCAGAGCTGATTTGGAGAAGTGTACAAAAAGGCTGACTTTTCCTTCCCTCTCTTCCTCTGCCTCTTGTAAGGTGGATCCGGTGATTGATGGCACAGTTTGTGCCCTCATGGTGGCTCTTCAAAATGGATTCCTGAATAGAAAAAGATGTGATATAAAAATAAAAAATGAATTATATTTATTATTATTATTATTATAGTTTTTTGATGTAGGGTCTTGCTCTAACCCAGGCAGACCTGGAATTCACTATATAGTCTCAGGGTGGCCTCAAACTCACAGTGATCTTCCTACCTCTGTGTCCTGAGTGCTGGGATTAAAAGCGCAAGTCACCATACCTGGCATTATATCTAGCTCCAAGAATTTTACTTTTGAATATATGGGTCAACAATTCAAAACCTTATTTCCCAAGCTAAACTTGATTTTTTGTTTTTCTTCTCTCAGTAATTTCTTAACTGTAAGAAAAATGCAGTTTTTCTTTCTAGTGATAAATTCTAAATTCAATACATTTATCAGCACAGAAACATTGATCACTGATATCCTCCACAACATCTTCTTAGCATCTATTTTGTAATTTTCAGCTTAATAGGAAAGAGATAGCCTGTGCACATGTGTGTGCGCGCACGTGCAAGTGTGTTTGTAAAATGAAGGGGAATTCCATTGTGTTGTGTAGCTAGTTTCCAAATAGGATTTGCATTACAAATTTTTGTAGTTCTTTGGACTCTTAAATTTATGATCATTTAAAATCTGTACCTGTGGACCTTGATATTAATACCAGAACTTTAGTTACACTAAACAGTGGAACTCAAACAAATCCATTTCCTGAATTTAGCAAAGCTATGTAATAGGACTGGGTCTCTAACTCAGTGGGTAAATGTTTGTTAAACAGGTACAAGACCCTGGGTTCTGTTTGACATTGGCAAAAAGTTTTTATAAAGTGCAAAATAGATGCTTAGAGAACCACTTTCTGGCCAGCCATAAAACAGAATGGAGAATGGGTAGCCATGGTGGCCGGGGAGCAGATATGGGAGACTGCTTTCCTTGGCCACAGGGCAAGGTTTGTGTGGCTCATGTAGGTACTGACACTTTTTCTTTGATCTTGGAATATCCAGAATATGACAAGCATCTTCCCTGAGCTGCCAGCTTGGTTCCCAGGGAGCCCTTGAGGGTATATGTACACAATCCTTGAGAACTGTTTAGAGCCCAAACTGTGTGCCCAGCGTGTGCTCAGCTCTCATAGTGTCTGGGGTGAACTCAAGCTAGAAACAAGGTTCACGGTTCTCCAGATTTTCATCTATGCTGCCATTTGGTTTTAAAAATGCTTACCTTTACAAGAAAACCATTATGATTCGTATATATAAATTTATATGTAAATATATGGAAATTTTTATGGGCATTGGTCCTTTAATTTTTCTTTTGAGCCCTGGTCTTAAAAAGCTCTAAGACTGCATGCTCATGACTCAGATGACACATTCACTGATGTCGATCACCATCTAGTCAGATCCCTCACTGATCAGAAGAAAAAGTGTTTCTGCGAGTGTGTGTGCCCGTGCATGTGGAGGCCAGAGGACAACCTCGGGCATCATTCTTTTGATGCTGGCCACTTGTCTTGTGACATGATGTCTTAACAAGTAGGCTGGACTGAATGGCCAGCAAGGCCCAGGGATCCCTTTGTCTCTGCCTCTCCAGTTCTGGGATTAAAAGATCATGCCTCTACACCAGGCTTTTTAATATTATTTAATATTAATATTTAATATTATTATCATTGTTTGTTCATATTGGTTCTGGGGATTGAACTCAGGTCAAGTGCCTATGCTTACAAAGGAAGTACTTTACTGACCAACCTATCTTCCCTAGCTAGCTAGACTCTCTTGAGTTCTGTTTAAATTTGAATTTTACACCAATTTTTTTTTCTTTGAGCTTCATTATGTATTTAAATTTCTCCTGCTGGGAGGCTTGCAGTTGAGGTTGGATGACAATATTTTACAGGATGGAATACAGGTGAGGACAGCTTTTTCCTTCTTGCTGTTTCTTCCTTGTGCATCAGGTCCTTTGGATACACTCTGGATGAGGTCTTTTCTTCTGCTTAACAGGGAAGTGCCCTATTGATCCTTTAATATCCGAGGTGGCTGTTAGATAAGTGTTGCTTAATTTCATGATCATTCCTTAAGTATCCACTAAACTTAATTTACGATCAGTAAAAGACAAGCCAGACGTGCTTCTACCCCTTGAGAGGAGTGTGTGTGAATCAGTGAGGAATTGGTGTCTTTCACATTATTAGTACTTGAGAGGTGACATCATGGGAGTAAGACCATATATTATGAACAATATGAAAGGAAAATATATCTGAGTTGATTCTAGCTGAGATCAAAACCTGGTGATATGTTAATGGAGCTCTTGACTTTCTTACGTTGCCTAGATGACTTCTATTGCGAAAAAGAAAAAAGACAGAAAAGACAGGAGCTTGATTGTGCACTGACCCATGACACAGAGAACATGGGTCGGTGCAACAATAAAACACCTGGGTGAGTAATGTTCAGACCAGTCAGGATGCCCACAGTAGAGAATCCAGGATAAAGCCCATCCTCACCCTGGCGGCACACAAGCCGTCTTCCTGCAGGGATGAACTGGTCACCTTGGGCTACCTGCAGGACTCTGCTAACCCTGGCACGAGGTCCAAGGAGGGATGCAGGTCAGGAAGCTGAATCACATTTGGGGGAAAGACGCAAGAAGAGAGCTTCTGAAGTTCACTGGTCACAATTGTAAATTTGGAATGAAAAAATGACTCTTGTTTAGTGTTCAAGCTGGGACTTTGCCCTGCAGGGGACAGTCAACTGCTGACTTTACTTGAATGTCCTTGGAAAGGGTAGAGTGCAAACTGGCCATGAAAGGGACAAGAGAGCCAGGTTTCCTGGAAGCATCGCCAAAACCCAACAATTTCTCAGAATTTTCCAGGCGCCAGAGGAGTGTTTGCATCTGAATGGAAAACATTCTGAAAGCCTTACTTTCTCATTGAAAAGCAAAAACCATTGCTGTGAATAAGAGACAGAGAGCTGGTTACAGCTTTGTGAAGACTTAGGAAAAGAGACCTCTGGGAAATTTCAATTGTCCCATCCTTGGCCACAGAGTCTAGACAAAGAGGAGCAGATCATGATGGCGAACAGAAACTAAAAGTACTGTTGGCTTTACACAGATGCACCCAATGTCTGGAGCTGCTTTGCAAGAGCCTGGTTTTGAAGGAAAAAGAACTTCCTAGAGACATACCTGCAAAACACGGTCCTAGCATAAAGATTCCATTCCTCAGTCTGCTCTCATCCTGAGCGGTTCATCTTTTCACACACAGCACACAACCTCTTATTAAATAGCATGGAGATTACAGCGCTTGTGAGGGAAAAAAAAGAGAATGTTATTTTCAGTTGGACTTGGAAGGTCTGCAGAGTAGCAGTCAAAAGACAAAAATCTTTGCTAGAGTAAGCTAAATATTTGGTCTAATTTAAACCTTAAATTTTAGACCTACTTCTACCATGAGTTTGAAGCCAGCACTGTCCAACTGAAATATACTACAAACTATAGATGTAATTAAAATTTTCTACTTGTCACATTTAATACAAAGACATGAAAGTAGAAGAGAGACTGTTTGGGAAGAGGAAGGAGTTCAGTGTGAGTGGGAGGCAGACAAGAGAAGGGAATAGAAGTGAATATGATTAATATACATTATATATGTGTATGAAATTGTCAGAATCAATACATTTGAAAAGTAAAATGCATAAAAGCAATTTTAATATTGTATTTAATTCAATAATATAAAATAGTATTATTTCAATATATGCATTTGAGTTGTGAGCTGAGTTAACGTTTCTTCCATTAAACACCATTTTCACTTGAAAGGCTGAGAAACAGTCAAACTGATTATTCAGACTTGCATGTTTGTCATTTTGTCAAAAATGAATGATATGAGCTTGTTATTTCAAGCAAAACAAGTGAAAATATTTCTTGCCATTAAAAAATGGAATTTGCAAACAAAAATTAGATTATAAATGTGATAGGACTGTGAACTTGATGTCTTCCCAATAGTTAAAGATAATTAAAAATTAAAAAAAAACATTATATTGATAGCTTCCATCAATATAGATCATAAACCATTATGATTCCCTCCCCATCCTTCCTCAATCTCTTCCCCCTCTCAATTAGTCTCTGTTTTGCTTTGGTGGCATCATCTTTTCCTCCTATCATGTGTAGGTATTTTCAGGTACTGTGAAGTCATGAATATCAAGGCCATTTTGTGTCTGGAAGTTTGCGTTGTAAGCAGTCCTACCCTGACTTTGGCTCTTACAGTCTTTCTACCACCTCTTCCACAATAGACCCTGAGCCTTGGGAAGTGTGATAGAGATGTGCTGAACACTCAACTGTCACTTCTCATCACTACGGTGTCTTTTCAGTTATCCCAGTGGTTACTGCCATCTGAAAAAAGAGAAGCTTCTTTAGACAAGAGTGAAAGTGGCATTATTATATCTATAGTCATTTTAAAAGAAAAATACTTATAAGGCAGTTTGGTGGACACAATATATGGATTTAGCCAGAAAACAGCAGGTGTTATTCCTCTAGGGCTCATGACCTCTCCCATCATAGGCTTTTGACTAGGTCTTCAGTACCAGGCATGTATTCCCTCCTGTGGAGCAGCCTTCCAGTCCAATTAGAGAGCAACTGTACCCCCCCACACACACAATAGATGAGTCACTATTGCCCCAGTTGGTACATTTGGCCTGGCTGGCCAGTCTTAATTAAGGCTTGCAAGGTCCACTGCTGTTCACCACTATTGATGACTTCTCTTTCCCATAGGGCTTCGTGCAACCATAGACTTTTCCAGCTTTCTGTCAGCTGGTTAACAGGGAAGAGGTTTCCTGCTCAGCTCCTGCTTGATTTCTCAGTGACCTGCAGCCCAAGCATATGTGGTCTTCAGCAATATGGTCTTACCATCTCATTTTGGTGGGCAAACAAGAGCCTTGGCAATGGTTTATAATGTTTTGGGGACCTCAGCGATCTCCCTGGCCAACAACTCACTGGAAGGTATCAGATCCCCTGCAGTGGAATTTTCCTAGAAACAATCTATGGCTTCTGGGTTTGCCATTATCCAAAGTAGGTTTCCATATGGCTTATTCTAAACCTCTTAAATTTTGACTAACCCTCCTCCCACCCCTACTTTATTCAATCCCTTCCCCTGACCCCTGTAGGCCATTGCACCCCTAGTAATCTATTCATTTACATATATATATCTTTAAGTCTCCCCTCTCCTCCTTCCCTTAGAGCACCTGTCTAGCTTTCTGGCCTCTACTATGGACTTTCACTCCAACTCACATACAGGTCTAGACATTTTTAGCTACCATCCATATATGAGAGAGACCACGTGGCATCTGCCTTTCTGGGCTTGAATTACCTCACTTACTATAATCCTTTCCAGATCCATCCATTTCCTTGCAGATTTTATAATTTCATTTTTGTTTACCACTGAATAGTAGTACTCTATTGTATAAATGAACCACATCTTTATTATCCATTCGTCAGTTTAGGGGCATTTAGGCTGTTTCTATTTTCTAGCTATTATAAATAGAACTGCAATAAACATGGATGAGCAAGGTAGTGACTAGAGTCATTAGGATATATACTAAGGAGTGGTGTAGCTGGGTCGTATGATAAATCTATTTTCAGCTTTCTCAGGAACCTCCACACTGCTTTCCACAATGGCTGTACCACCAACAGTGTAGACGGATTCCTATTTTTACACATCCTCGTCAGCATTTATTGTCATTTGTTTTCTTGATGGTAGCCATTCTGACAGGAGATGGAATCTCAGAGGAGTTTTAGTTTGCATTTCTCTGATTGCTTAGAAGGTAAAACATGTTTTTAAATGTCATAGGCCATTTGTATTTCTTCTTTTAAGAACTCTTTATTTAGTTCCATAGCCCATTTTTTTTTTTGGTTGGGTTGTTTAATTTCTCATTATTTTGTTTTCTTGAGTTCTTTGTAAATCTTGGGTATTAATCCTCTGTCAGATATGGAGCTGGCAAAGATGTTCTCCTACTGGTTAGGTTGCCTCTTTGCTCTGCTCAGTGCCTTTTGCTGTACAAAAACTTTTTAATTTCCTGAGGTCTAATTGTTGATTAGTGGTTTTACTTCCCAAACAATGGGATTATGTCGTGAAAGTTGTTGCCTAGGCCAGTGTGTTGAAGTGTTTCCTCTACTTTTTCCATGCACTTAGAAAAGCCATGTTGTAATATTACTAAATCTTAACTCTGTACTTCTAATTATAGTGCATTCCATTCTCAGTCTGACATAATGTATCTAGTTTGCACTATTACTACTATGACATTACAATTTTTTTTAATTTTAAGCCTTTCTTTGTCACTTAAGAAGTATAATTTGACTGTTTAAGAATTCTATATAGAAAATTGAAATTTTCATTTTCATTTTGATCCTTGTGTTCAGCAGCAGTTAATTATAATATGGCTGTTATGGGTAAACTGAGGCACAGGTAAACTAAGGTACAACACACCACATACAGCTAAAAAGAGAGCGGTCCCGAGCACAATTTCCAGCATGTTTTAAAAGCAAAAACCCATGAATCATTCCTATCAAGGCAAGCAATATAACCATGAGGATGAAGGCACAGGTACAGAGTCAGTGTGACTTGTCACCATGGTGTTTCTAGCAGGATCCCTACATTCCGATTCTTTATTCTTTTTAATCATCAACCATATCTGTTTGGTTTACTAAATGCTGCCTGTACCTGCATTGGCATCACTTTCCCTGTTTGGGGGAAATTCTCTTCTATGATTTTGTTGAAATATCTACCATGCACTGAGAGTGAAATTCTTCTCCTTCTACTATACCCTAAATTCTTGTTTGATCTCTTCATAGTGTTCCGAATGTCTTGAAATTCCCATTCACACCTTCCTATTAGTGTGTCTTTCTTTTTGTTGGCCTGTTCCAGTTCTGCCACCTCGTCTTCCAGTTTAGACATTCTGTCCTCTCCCTGATTCATTTTATTGGTGAGACTTTCTACACAGTTTTGTATCTGACTTACACTGTTTTTCATTTCTTGCATTTTTGGTTGGCATTTCTTTGTTTCTATTTCCTTATTTATATCTTGTATTGACCTCTTCATTTCCTTAAATTGGTTTCCTGTGTTCTTATTCTGCAGATTGAGTTTCTCTTTGATTTCTTTGAGCATAGATATAATCATTCTTTTGGAGTCTTTGTCAGACATTTCATCTAAGTCAGCCCCACTGAAGGTCATTTCTGATGGATTTATAGTTTTTGGTGAAATTATATTATCTTATTTTTTTGTGTGTTTCTTGTATTATAATGTAGCGATTTTTGTATCTTGAGTTATTCAAAGCATGGGTTTCCTAATTATCTGGTGTATTCTTAGACATTGTTTTCCAATCAACAAAACACTAAAAACACTAAAAAATTGTAAAAATGAACCAATGCCACTTTTACTCAGTTTTTGAGAATTGAAAAAAAATGTTAACGTGTAAGGTTGTGTTAATGTAGAATTACTATTACTTTAGGTAAACTAGTATTTTAAAATTCTCTCCATTTTAATTTCTAAGACATAGGAAATATAGGAAGAGATATAGGAAATTTACTAAGAAGTTAATTTAGTTCGCAGCTCTGGGGGCTCAAAGTCCAGGATCATGTGATTGCATGTAGTGGGTCTCCTGCTAAGTCTTAATATGGCAGAAATGTACTAGGGCAAACAGACATGAGAAGGACCAATACAACTCAATAGTCAGCCTCATTTTATAAGCATTTTATCTTTTGGTACCTAATATAGAAGCTCATCAATCCCTCTGAAAGTTCCCACCCTCCACACTACTGCATCAGACATCTAATTTCAACATGAATTTTAGATCAGTAAGTATCAATAGACATAATCCTTATAAATAAATATCTATCAATATTTAGAATGCTAGAAAGTGTCAGGGTCTTAATAATTTATTAAGAGCTGTAAAGAAGGTTCAGAGGTCAGAAATCATAGCTCTGCTGTTCTCTGTCGCTTCCTGAGATTTTGATGCACGCAGGAGCAAGTAAACGATCGAATTACTAGTTTGATTTCTTACACGCTTATGGTGTTGATGGGAACTAAGAGGTTTTTTAAAAGTCTGTTTCTGTCTTGGTAAAAAAATGACTTTCGGAGGATTTCTAAAATTCCACAGATCTAAACTTGGAATCATCTTTGTATTTCTGTTTCTCTGAGTAATTTTCTTTCCTGTAAAAGAGGTCTAATCCATCTTGCTTACCCTCACTCTCAGTCAGGCAGATGATGCCTTGGGCTGACTAGAGCTGGGTCAAAAGTACAGAGATGCAAGAATTGAATTGCATTTCACAAACACCATCCCAGCATATACTCATGCTTTAACCATGTGTACAGTATCTTATAGTTCTAATCTGATTCAGCCACCTTTCATGAACACCTTCTTGTATCTTGAACTACTTCTGTTAAGTGTGATTTGAAGGGGTTGCATAGGAGGCAACTTCAAGATACCAAACAATTCATTTTTTGTCTCCTGCCTGCAGCAAAGTTTAGGCAGGGGAATGATATGTAAGTTTAAAGAAGGTAACTCTAATAACCGTACAAAGGACCCAGGGGAACTGTTAGAAATCTATTGAGGGTACCTTGGAATTGTGAAGGGGTGGGAGACAGTAATGCATTAAGTAGATGACTGAATGGGAGGGAAGAGAGATTTGTGATTTATCATCTATTTTGTAGCATGTAGTGTTAGGGTTTTAGGAAACCTAGGTATTACTGTTCAGTGGCTAAAAGTGCATTTTATTTTGAAATAGTATCTTGCTAATAACTACCATAAAATGTATGTAGGATTTACATGTACATACTTCCATCTGTATTTATACATGGCTTATTTTCTCAAAGGGCTTGAAGGTGTGTTGGTTTGAATCAGGTGTTCCCCATAAGCTTGTCTTCTAAACGCTTGATTCATAGCTTGTTGTAGGTATGTTATTGGGAGAAGGCTTATGGGTGTTATAGCCAGCTTCTCCATGCCAGTGTTTGGCACACTCTTCTGTCGCTGTTCCAGCTGATGTTGGCCAGGAGGTGATGTCCAGCCTCTGCTCAAGCCATCATTTTTCCTGCCATCATGGAGTTTCCCCTCAATTCTGTAAGTCCAAATAAACCCTTTCCTCCTATACACTGCTTCTGCTTGGATGTTTGTCGCAGCAATGAGAAGGCTGACTGAAACAGAAGGCTACTGCAGTCAAAAGTGTCATAAAAATAGTAATAACAATGCTATTAATAATTTTATTAGGTAATTAGATTGTCAAGTTAGCTTTTTCACAGGTTTTAAATCTTACAGTTGTCATGAAGATAAATAAAAATTGCATCATAAAATATTGGGTGTTCTTTCATCATTTTCAATGTAGTAACAATTATACCTAAGATTTACAATCTTAACTAAATCTCTGTGTGTGTGTGTTCATGTGTGTGTGGGGGACATGTTATGTTACATGGCCATCTTCAATAGTTTCTGTTCTAGCTGCCAATCTAGGTCTTCTTTTAACCAACCATGGCTAGCTAGTCTATTACTTTTCTTCCTGTAAAGATATACTCAATTCAAATTTTGTGAAACAGCTCAAATGCCATTTTCTTAATATATGAGATGACTTAGCAATTAAGGCATTTGTCTGCAATGCAGAAGGACTCTAGTTCAATTCCCCAGTGCCCATATAAAAGCCAGATGCACAAGAGGGGGCATGTGTCTGGAGTTCATTTGCAGTGGCTAGAGGCCCTGGCACACCTATTCTCTCTCTGTCTGTCTCTTTCTCTCTCTCAAATAAATAAATAAAATATTTAAAATATATATATCTTTCAACTTCTCCATGCATGGATATCGTTCTCCTTCCTTTAAATTGATTAAAAAAGTTCTTTCCTATTATTGTATGACATTTATCACAATCTTGGCATTTGAAATTTGTTCTTTCTTTTCTAAATTGTATGTTATGTAGTAGAGGATTTTTTTACATGTTACACAGAATAGCTAAATGAATCTTTTGAAATTAAATATAAGGCAAAAAAATTGAAAAATTCACATAGATTTTTGTAAAATATGTGAAATAATATACATTTCAGGCAAGAGAATATAATATTTATTTTCTCTGATTTGTGCTTTTAATTATTCAGAAAAAATTAGATTTTCACTTTTGGAAAGATCATCTTAAGATAATCTCAGTTTTAAATTTTAATGGATATGAAAAACTTTCAAAGTTCCTACAAAAGATGAAAGGTACAGAGTTATCTCTTGCAGGGTGATTTCAGTTTAGTTGCATGACAAACTACATATCATGCATTCCCTCTGTCATTGTATCTGAGTCATGAGCCTTACACTTAGCTTCATGATAAAGGACCCCAGAATCTTGTGAAGACACCTTGCCAACAAAGTTGTAGGCAGTGAGAGGTAGCTGTAGGCCACTTTGTTATTTCTTATCTCTACTTCAATGCTTTTATGCTAGTCAATTTTTTCATTGGTGTGACAAAATAGTGGATAAAACACCTTATAAGGAGGAAAGGTTTATTTTGGATCCAAAGTTTGGAGGAATCAGAGCATGGTCACTTTACCCAGGTGCTTTTGACCCATGCAAAGGTTGAACACCATTGCCGTGAGTATATAGTAAACCAAAGCTTCACACCTTGTGAGGGAGAGAGAGAGAGAGAGAGAGAGAGAGAGAGAGAGAGAGAGAGAGAGAGAGAGAGAGAGAGA
>PVHP010025693.1:0-25297 GCA_004024765.1 Zapus hudsonius | reverse complement strand
TCCAGAGGCATGGCCAGGAGAACCTGGCTGAATACTAGGCTATCCATGGTCCCCTGTCACAAGGACTGATCCAGACGACCCATGGAGGAGGTTATCCAGTGGAGGGGGGAGGGGAGGGCAGTGGGGAATTGGGGATAACAACTCATTGTTTGCCCACTAAATGTTGTAACTCATTATGGACAATAAAGTAAAAAAAAATGAATTTAAAAAAAAGAAAAAAAAAGAAAATGAATTTAAATTAAAAAAAAATGTCCCATGTGCTGCTGAGAAGAATGTATATTCTGTGTCTTTGGGGTGGAACGTTCTGTAAATATCTGTTATCCCCAGTGGGTCAATGATGTTATTGAGTTCTGTTATGTCCCTGCTGATCTTCTGTTTGCTTGATCTGTCTAGAGATGATAGAGGCGTATTAAAGTCTCCTACTATGATGGAGTTAGAGTCTATTTCTGCTTTATTTTTGAGTAGGGTTTCCTTTATGAACTGTGTTGCACCCAAATTTGGTGCGTATATGTTAATGATGGTGATATATTCCTGTTGGGTCATTCCTTTGATGAGTAAGAAGTGACCATCATTATCCTTTTTAATTGATTTTGGTGTAAAGTCTATTTTGTCAGAGATTAATGTAGCCACACCCACTTGCTTGCTTTTTACCTTTCCTTCTTTAAGTGGCTTCTTGTGGGGGATTTTGTCAAAGCAAAGAGACAGCATGGTTCAGCCAGAAAACAGTGGCACTTTTTACCAGAGATACTAACTCAATGCTGGCAGTCTGGAGGAGAAAAAAATTAGAAGATGTTATCATGCCGGGAAACACAGCCCCTTCCTGAACTTTGTGTGAAAAGAAGTTTTTCAGCTTTGAATTCTCCCCAGTGGGTGTATAGAGTGTAACCTGTGTACTAAGACCTTTGGAGGAAGGGTGAACATTTTATTCAGACTGTACATGTGTCACATTCAAAAAGCCCAAGGGAGTCCAGCCTTGAGAATGTCCTTAATATGATTGCCAGTGTTTGAGGGCACTGCTGATTAATCAGCATTAAAACTGCTTGATCCAGACTCTGACCATAATAATAACATTTGCAACAAAAATCTGCCCATAGAAGCATGAGAAATTTCTTGTGACTCGTAGGAAGATGATGACACAAAACTCCATCCTTGCAGAGGATGCTGGTCAGTGCAGGGAGTAAATGGGTTCAAGGAAACTGGGTGGAGCTCTGACTCATCTCTTGGTGTGCTGGGGAAATAGCAGGTGGAGACAGATAAGAGAGGACAGGTGAACCTTCAGATAATGATGACAGGAACACAGATGAGAACACTGATAACCTGGTATATTAGTTACTTTTGTCATTGCTGTGACCAAATCCCTTCCCAGAGCAACTTAAGGGAAGAGGGGATATGTAGGCTTACAGTTGGAGGGGACGTAGTCTCTGATGGTGGAGTAGGCATGGTGGTGGGAGCATGAGGCCACCGCCACAGTCAGAGTACGGTCAGGAAGCAGAGAGATATGAATGCTGGTGCTTAGCTCATTTTCTCCTTTATTTATTTATTTTATTATTCTATTTTAAAATATTTTTATTAATTTATTTGCAAGCAGAGAGACAGAAGAGAGAAAGACAGAGGGAGAATGGGCAAACCAGGGCCTCCAGTCACTGCAAATGAACTCCAGATACATGAGCCACTTTGTGCATCTGACTTTACGTGGGTCCTTAGGCTTTGCAGGCAAGTGCCTTAACTGCTGAGCCATCTTTCCAACTCACTTTCTCCTTTTCAATCAGTTCAGGACCCAGACCATGGTATGGTGCTGCCCACAACAAGGTGGGTTTTCCTCTCTCAGATAACATATTCTAGAAACTCCCTCACAGACATGCCTAGAGGTTTGTCTCCTGGGTGATTCTAGATCCCATCAATTGATGACAATATTACTACATCACACTTAGTATTTGCTAATTACTGGCCCCTAACAGTTTTTTATTAATGTTGATAAGGAGATAAAGGAAATGCCCAAGTAGAAGCAGGCTTCGTAGGTGGGAACTCAAATGATGGTATATAATGCTGGAAGAACCAATGGTTACAGCATGCTTCCTCATGTGAGAACCCTGCTCCTGCTTGTCATCAGCTCTCCCTCAGAGGAAGGTGACACCCTCTGATTGGAATAATTCAAGGAGGACATGACAAAGGCATTGTTAACAAAGATATTGGCAGTGGGTACAAGAACCACAGGGATATAGCGAATGTTACACCCAGGACCAACGAAATAAAGGGAGGGAGACAGTGCTGACAAAGCCTGGAAGGAGAGGATTGTGGGAAGAGAGACACCATGAGAGGACCAGTGGCCTTGATATGGTGGACACAGTTGGCCCTAAGTAACCTGGCAGGAAGGAGTAAAAGCCCATTCACTCTCCTGCCTCCTCTTGTCTTTATCCAGGTGAAAACTCCATGTTCCCCGAGTCCATCAGCCATTGCATCACTGCCGAGTCATGAGCATAGACACTCACTGAAACCAGAAACCATGTACTAAAGTAGTGGAAGGAAGCACATTAGTAATCCACACGTAGTTCTCATCACTGCAGCATCCGCATCTGGCCAGGGGCCCACGGCTGGCAACTCAAGCTACTTCTTCCAACTACATTTTAGTGTATTGGTCCAATAGGGGTCTTTATTTGGTAAGGACCTGTTGTAGTCATCTTTCTTATTGCTGCTCAGAAAATAACCTGAACAAAAGCAGCTTGTGGAGGGATAGGCTTATTTTGGCTTACAGACTCAAGGGGAAGCTCCATGATGGCAGGAAAAACGATGTCATGAGCAGAAGGTGGACATCACTTCCACCACAGCACTGTAAACAGTGGCAAGAAGGTGTACCAAACACTGGCAAGGGGAAGCTGGCTTATAATACCCATAAGCCCACCCCCAACAACACAGTTCCAACAAGGTTCAAATGCCTAAACTGCCATCAGCTGGGTATCGAACATTCAGAACATATTTGTTTGTAGGGGACACCTGGAACAAACCATAACAATCCAACCTGGCCCCCATAAACTAATAATCATACATGATGAAAAATACAATGTTCATCTCAACTCCACAAGTCCCCACAGTTTTTCTTTCAACTGAGCCATAATACCTAAAAAAAAAATAATAATGGCACAGAACATTCAAAGATAGCATTGGGCATGACAAAAACAGATTGAACCAATACAAGATTTAAAACAAGCAGGGCAACATAAAACTCTACCTTCAAGTCCAATAATACTAAGCAGTAATAAGTCTCTTGGAGTACCAACTCTGCCCTCTATCTCAGCTACTCACAGTCTGGGAAAACTTCTTCCAGTGCTGGCAGCTCACCTTGGCATCCATCCATAGTCCTGGCATTTCACTGGGTCTCCACTGCAACCCACAGTTCATTCTCATGGCTCCATTGGGTCTCCATGCAGGCAATCCAACACACATGCTTCACACTGCCCATGGCCATTAAACCATGTTGCAAATCCAATGAACCTCTCTTCTTGCATTTGTTATACTCCAGAGTACCAGATGGACTACCAACTGGTTAATCTAGGAGGAATAAAGCTGACTTGGAAGAGCAGTGAACCTCTGTCAATATTCAGGGCCCTTACATCAAAGAGCCCGCATTCTTCCTGCTGTCCCAGTGCAGATCACCTGGACCCATCTCAATGGTTGTCATCTCTCAAACAATTGCAGCTGAATGGGCAATACTTTCTGCCCGAAGATTTCCTTTCTTTCTGTGCCATCTCCATCGGCTCACAGCAGTCCATTTCCATGCAAAGCAACCTTGTACAAGTTCTCAGGACACAGGTAGGCAGAACGCAGCAAGCCTCTCACACAAACCATTTCTGACACAGTCCTGACAAAGTTCTTTCTCACCCTCATAAGCCAAACGTCACAGTCCATAGTTCTTACTGCATTCAGGTCTTTCAACTCTGACCAGAATGGTCCATCATGCTGTATTCATAGCACTGCAAGGCGTCTCTCAGGACAAGGTTTCAAATCCTTCCACATTTCTCCTGCATTTTCATTGCAAAAAGGTCAAAGCCACAGAGTCAGGGTTCTAGCAGCAGCGACCGATCCCACTCTCTGGTATCAAAACTTTAGTTTTGTTTAGTTTTATTTTTTTGTTTAGTTTTGTTTAGTTTTAGTTTTGTCTGGTAGACAGCTTTCTCATTGCTGCAACAAAGAACCCAACCAAAAGCAGCTGTGGAGGAACGGGTTTATTTTTGTTTACAGACTAGAGGGAAGCTCCATGATGGCAGGGAAAACGATGCACGAGCAGAGGGTGGACATCACCTCTGTCACAGCACTGCAAACAGGGCCAGGAAGGTGTGCCAAACACTGGCAAGGGGAAGCTGGCTTATAACACCTGTAGGCCCACCCCCAACAACACAGCTCCAGGGAGGTTCTAATACCCAAACTGCCACCAGCTGGGGACTGAGCATTCAGAACAGATTTTTGTGGGGGGGGGGAGACACCTGGAGCACACCATAACAGGACCCTAGACTTACTTCCTAGGTCATTTGAGTTTTTCTTAGTCTTGTCTATATCAGATTGTCTGCCTCTGTATTCTACTGTATTCCACATTCCAGGGCCATTGGATGAGGACCTACCAAGAGGCTCTGTGTGAGTCACCATGATTCCACAGTAGTCATCTCACCTCCTCGGTGTAACAGCTGACCAATTTCACTTTGGCTGAAGACACAGCCTTTGTCCACCTGTCAACTCAAATGGTTATGTTTTAAAATTACACTCTGTCATATCCATTCACTTTCATATGTTCCATGGTCATTGGATGGTAAGAATTTTTTTAATTTTATTTTTATTTATTTATGTTTTGATAAATATTCTTTAAATTCAATTATTACTGTCTTTGCACTATTGTTTCTATGCAGCATAATTTAAAATTTTGAAATAGATGGCTCAGTGATAAGAAAGCTTGATATGTAAGCATAAGGGACTGAGAGAGCCCGATTCATCCTGAGTTCAATTCCCCAGCACTCACACAAACCAAGCTGTGCATGGTCACAGAGAATTTCTGGGACTTGCTGGTCATCTGTTTTGACTAAAAATGGCAGTTCTGGGTTCACTGAGACTTGATCTCAAGTAAACACACAGATAAGTGACAGAAGAAGACATTCAACTCCAGCCTTTACACAAGTGTTCACCTGTGCAGACACCACACACATGTACCACAACACAGATGCTATACACACTTGCAAAATAAAATGGATAATATATTGAAATGTATGAGGGATTTAAGTCTTAATTGTAAAATAAAACAATGTAGAAAGCACATGTTACATTTTGAATATGAAATGTCCTCCACAGGCTCATTCGTGCACTGGGCACTTGGTCCCCAGCTGATGGCACTGTCATAGGATGTATTAGTTGCATTACTCATTGCTATGAGCAAATACCCAAGAAAGATCAGTTTAAGGCAGGAAAGGACCTCTCTAGAAGAAGTAGGTCTTGGGGGACATGCTTGAAGGATACACCTGGTCAACACAACCTTCCCTTCCTCTCTGTTTCCTGTCTCCCCTGAGGTATATAACTTTCTTCCACCACACCCTTCCTGATATCATGATGTTTTGCCCCAGCACTTGGGGCCAACTGACCATGAACTAAAATATCTGAAACTATGAGCCAAAATAAATCTTTCCACCATTAAGATGTTTTTGTTGGGTATTTGGGGCACAGCTATACAAAAGCAACTCAAATGATATAAAAAGAAAGGTAACTGGAAATGAACTAGCTACATTTCCCAAATCATAAGTGAAAAGAACAGAAGGGGGACATCGAGTTGGTGCAGGGAGAGAAGGGATGATAATGGAGGTTGTGGTAGTTTTGAGTAAATGTCCCCCAATGGAATTTATTATAATTGTGAATTGTCTTCAGCCTTCTGGCTGGAGGAAGTGTCACTTTGGCCTGGCCTCCTGGGGTCATGACACCCTTTCTAAATTGGATGCAAAATACTAGGGATAGATATGCAAAAGAAAAGTCGGAACCCCAGGCTGGCAGTTCTGCATTTTTGTGAGTTACAGTGTGCTTGCTTGTTTGAGGTGCTGGTGGTGAGTTTCTGTCTCTGCTTGGATCTGTAAAGGGGGGCAGACTTTTTTCCTTAACTTCCCCTGGGTTGTTACTTCAATAAATACTTTCCTCCCCAAAATTGTGCCTGGTTTGGAGATTCATCCCAGCAGCGTGTGGCTGACTACAACAGAGGTAAACACAGACCTCAGCATCAACAACCACAGCAAACGTAGTAGAGCTGTTCCACAAGGCCAAGGCCAGGTCTTTGGTCAGTCACTGTTGAGGATAAAGACAAAGACAAAAATATGGTGTTAGACAAAACGGCCTTGATGTTCATGACTTCACAGTGCTCAACAGTAGACCTACAAAATGGTAGGAAAAGTTGATATCGAAACAAAATAGAGACCAATTAATAGGGAGAAGAGGAGTGGAGAGAGAATCATCATGGTTTATTGTCCAAAATTATGCAAGCTGTCATTTAAAAGTGTTTTTTAAAAATATGGTGTTAGAGATGAAACAAATCAAGAGACCGACCAACCTGAATATTAGCATATAATTTGAAACAGAAATATTGTCTCAACAGACATATCCAGTTTCTTTCTTTTTTCTAAAACTATTTTTCTTTATTTATTTGAGAGAAAGATGCAGAGAGAGTATGGTAGTTTGAATAATGTCCCCCAATAGATTCAAAGTTTATTATAATTGTAAATTGTCTCCAGCCAGGTCTGGCTGGAGGAGGTGTGTCACCTTGGCCAGATCCTAGGGTTCAGTCCTAAGGTGTTTCTGGGGTGGGTCTGGAATTCTAGCTATACATATGCAAAAAGCAGTCTGAGCTCAAGCCTGAAGTTCCTCTTGTTTGCTAGTTTGGAGTGTACTTGCTTGCTTGAGGTGCTGGTGGTAGGTTTTTCTGTCTCAGCTTGGATCTGTGAAAGGGGCCAGCCTTTTTTTCTTAACTTCCCCTGGTCTGTTACTTCAATAAATTCTTTCCTCCCCAAAATTGTACCTGGTTTGGAGATTCATCCCAGTGATGTGTGGCTGACTACGACAGAGAGAGAGAGAGAGAGAGAGAGAGAGAGAGAGAGAGAGAGAGAGAGAGAGAGAGAGAGAGAGAGAATATGGTAATACCGGGATCTCCAGCCACTGCAAACAAATTCTAGACACACACACCACTTTGTTTATTTATCTGGCTTTATGTGGCTACTGAGGAATTGAACCCTGACCATCAGCCTTTTGCAAGCAAGCACCTTTAACCACTGAGCCATACCTTCAGCCCTCTTTTTCTTCTTTTATTCTTTTGCACATGTGGACTGTGTTTGGTGTGATGTGTGTGATGTATGCACGTGTATGTGCTGATGTGTAGCATTTCAACTGTGTGTCAGAGAGCACGGGTGTCCTCCCCATCATTCTTCCGCTTGTTTTGCCTTGCAAGAGAATCTCACTGATTCTGGAGCTTGCCACCAGTGAGTCCTGGCGGTGATGCTCCAGACTCAGCTCTCCACAGGACTAGGATTACAGACGTGTGTGGCCACATGCTGCTGTTTGAAGATTTGACCTTGAGTGGTCTCAGGCTCTCATGCTTGAGGCAACTGGTCACCTTCAGTCTGTTGTGAGGAGGCAGAGAGCAAGGAATGCTGGTGCTCAACTCGCTTTCTCTTTATTCAACCCATGGAATGGATCTACTCATAGTTAAGGTCAGACTTTCTACTTCAGTTAATCTAACTTAGGCTCCCTCACAGATGTGCCCAGAGATTTGCTTCCACAGCAATTCTAAATCCTGCCAAACTGGCAAAATAGGCTAACCGTCACGCTTAAAAAGCAGCAATGGCCACAGTGTGATGGGCACCGGGCTGGGGTTCCCAGCGGGTCAGAAAAAAGAGCATGGCAGGACCATGCTGGGTGTGCCGTGGGGTTTGACGTGAGGTCACCCTGCAGACCAGTGTCGAAGGAGGAGTCCAAGTCTAGTCCAATAATGGTTGGCAATTACTCAATTCCATGAAGAACTAAGCTAATGGAATTGCCCCTGTGATGGTTAAGTTTCATTGTCAACTTGACCTTTTTAGTAGTCTTGGGTGGGTCTCTGTGGTTGTTCACAGGAAGGCAGCCCTCTCAGTGGGGGGCAGGATGTAAGGAAGCTCAGGAGAGCTAGAAGTGAACATCCCTTCCTGGGAGGGCAGTGCAGGAAGGAAATTCCAGAGACTCTGGGAGTCAAGTCTGGGGAAGGGTTGCAAGACCATGCCCTAAGGCTATGTAAAGCGGAAGGAAATCTCTCTTCCCCTTGCCTGTTCTATTGTGTGTGGTGGTGTTGGTGATGGTCTCTGTCTCTCTCTCTCTCTCTCTCTCTCTCTCTCTCTCTCTCTCTCTGTTTGAACCTGTGAAAGGGGTTCAGCCTCTGTTGCCATTTATGGACCTTCCCCTTGGATCTGTAACTTCAGTAAATCCCCATGGCTGACTATGACAGTTGCCTCACACGAACCAGTCCAGCAGGCCATCTTGGATTCATTCATGTGTAAGAGAGGAAAGTGATACTTTGAGAAGATGTACAAAATGCTCTCTACCTAATCTCGAGGTGGGGAAAGGGTTATGACATGAAACAGAAGCGGGTAAGTACTAGTAGGTATGGCTATGTGAAGCTTAAGACATGGTCTTCTTTTTGTGATCACCTTCTACGTTCAAGTTGCCTTTTTTCTTTTTAGTTTCCACTTATGAAAGAGAATCCAGGGCACTTGTCTCTGTGACTGGTTTATTGCCCTAGACATGATGTCCTCCAGTTTCATCCATGGAACTCTGCCGTTGGGGGCTTGGAGTGGCACTGGTCAGTTCTCTCTTCTGGCTCCGAAGGGACATGGTATAACTGAGTGACAACATTCACCTCTGTAATGGGGTCATTCTGAGAGGGAGTGGCATCCTAACCTTGTAGTGGCCAAGGCTGCAACAGGCAGTGTGAACGTGACCTCCCTGCACTTTCTCTACTTACTGGATGTGAGGAACTTTCCTGAAAGGCAGGATGAGATGAGGCTGTGGCTGGGTGAGCCTTGCTATGAAGAAGAATGGGCCAGGCAGGAGTCCAAGCCCAGGGCTGCTGTTGGGAGGGACTTAGATCTCATTTCCTAGGCTGAAAAATTGGGGACTTTCCACTTATACAATTCTGGAGAGTGTTCCATTTCCCTGCAAACAAGTGCAATAAAGCCTTAATTGTGCTGTGATTTGGAGGGTTGTGTTTAGAGGCAAGGGGACCTTGTCCAAGCAGACAGGAAGGAGACAGGCTAAACCTGGAGGGGTAGGGAGAAAGCATTTATGCTATAAAAAAGGCATTCAAATTTTATCAAAGTCCTGAGAACAAGTGACTGTTGAATGGACATATCTATGTCATATCTTCCAAGGCTCAGGGAACATTGTGGAAGAAGAGGTGGAAGGAACGCATGAGGCAGAAGATGGGGAGGAGTGCTTTGGAAGGCTCTCTTCCAAACATATGGTGGTGGTGGCTGGCATGTGTTTGCACTGCGTGATTATACAGTGTGGCTTTTGGTGGGTGATCTGTGAGCTGAGTCCTAGAATGATGTCACTTCATGGCTCTCAAAGTGTTGGGAGCAGAGAAACCCAGGAATTCCCCAGTCAATCTGTCCACAGGAGCCCAAACCCTTTCCAACTACCCCAGCTCATTCCCTTACTTTCCTCCTGTGTCCGATGTCACCTGTCCTGGCACACCTGTTCTCCAGACCTGTGTTGTCAGGCTGGCCCTGGGCTTCCCCAGCCACCTGACCTCTGTCTGCTGGCTCCCTCCCACCTCTGCAGAGACAAGTGGGGAAGGACCTGCTGTGGGGACATGCTGCTTCATCTTTGCAGTGCGATGTCGTTTTGCTATGCTCGAACCTTCCTGTCACTTCTCCGACCCAGACACAACTGGCTTCACTGAGTGACGCCATGCCCCCCAGCCAAGACTCCAGTAACAGCAAACAGCTCCTCCCCTCCTTATAGATCCAAAGTTGAGCGAAGCAGGAAACCATAGACTCTTCTCCCTCCCTCCCTTCTTTCTCCCTCCTCCCCCTTTTAGTTAGTTACTTAGCTAACAACTTTATACTTAATTAGCCATTCTTTGAGTTAAATTCTCTCTGGTCAAGCAACTGGTGTGACCTCTGTCTCTGACCTGGGTCCTGGCTAGTATAATAAATAGAAATTAGTTGGATTTATTGCATGGTCCTGTGTTGTACCTGCTATCCTGGAAATGATGACAGAGTGCCTCTTACTGCATACTTCCTCATTCCTGTGTCCTCACTCAGTTCTCAACACAACCCTATGACGTAGAAGCTAGTTCTGTCCCTCTGCAATAGACAAAGGCATTACAACCCAGAGGGGTTCAGAGAATTGCCCAGGGACACCCAGCTTCAGGTGACGGGCCGGGCAGCGTGTGCATCCGCACGGGCTGCTGGTGGTGGAGAGGGACTAGCTGGCATCCATACCCAGGACTGGATGGGTGGGTCTTGAGAAATAATGCCTGAGAACATGGAAGGAGATGGCCAGCTTGACACTAAATCCCCCAGGACTGGTGTTTGACCAGATGGTCAGTAGGTACCAGCAACTCCAATGGGCAGGGTTGGAGGTCGAAGCCAGTGCTTCAAATGAGCAGAGGTCTTGTAGAAGACAGGACCGTGGAGAAAGACCCCTCGCACCGGCGGAGGGCAAGCTGAAAGAGACATGTGCTCAGGGGAGGCAGGATGAGTGTCATAGCCCTCACTGGGTAGACCCCTAGGCTGCCATCCTTCTGATGGCTGCAGGTCTGTGATGGGGGTGGGGAGCGGGTCTGCTTTCATTCCAGGCCTATGCAGGACAGGTCTTCTCCAGAACTCTCTGTTTGGCTTGCAGATGGCTGTGTTCCAGGGTGACATGGAGTATTAGCTACTTTCCCCATTGCTCTGACCAAATCGTCCAAAGGGACGCAGCCCATCACGGCAGAGAGGCATGGTGACCAGAGCAGGAGACAATGGGCTCCGTTGCGTCCACAGGGAGGAAGCAGACAGTAATGGATGCTGCTGTTTGGCTTGCTTTCTCCTTTTTATTCAGTGTGGGGACCCCAGCCCATGGAGTGGTGGTACCCACAGTTTTAGAGTGGGTCTTCCCACTTTAATTAAAATCTAATCTAGAAACTTCCTCACAGACATGCTCAGAGATTTGTCTCAGATAGATCCTGTCATGTGATGAACCATCATACACGGTGTTCTCTGTCTATGCACATCTCATCTTTTCAAAGTGTCCCTACCCTGTTGGCTTAGGGCTCTGTCAATGACCCAGTTTACCTCACTTCTTCTGTAAAGACCCAACTTCAAAGTAAGGCTGCGTGCAGAGTGGTGGGGACTTTCGAAATTTAAGCCATAACACGGAGGAAAGGAACAGTCGGAGGCTGTTGTTGGGTGGTGAGTTCTCAGGGTGGGTATCCATCAGATAAGGGCTAGAATAGGACATGTGTGTGAACTTGGGGATGAATTCCTGGGTGTGAAGGATGTCATGGGAGGTAGGGGTGCACCAGAAAGTCAGTGTGCTAGACCTGGTCCCAAGGTCTCCTGGCCAGGCAGCTTGTCTCTCTAGCATTCCTGGTACTTTGGTGCCAAGTGGGCACTGATGGTGTATTAGTTACTTCTCTCATTGCTGTGACCTGACAAGAAGCAACAGGAGAGAGGAAGGGTTTATTTTGGCTCAGTGGTTAAGGGAAGTGTCCATTATGGAAGGAAATCATGGTGGGAAGAGCAAGAGGCAGCTGGTCACACTGCGTCTGCAGTCAGGAAGCAGAGAGAGAGAAATGTTGATTCTCAGCTCACTTTCTCCTTTTTATTTAGGAACTCAGCCCATGGGATGGTGCTGCTGGTGTTCAGGGTTCAACCTCTTTGGAAACACCCTCACAGACATGGCCAGAGGTGTGTCTCCTAGGTGACTCTAAATCCAGTCAGAATGACAATGAAGATTAAGTGCCACTGAAGGCCTTGTTGGTCCTGGTGGCCGGTACTGTCTCGGGCAGTGCTGGGTGGGTAGACTTCATTAAGAAATAAAGGTCACATGACTCCCCCGTCCAAGGCCATGGAAGCAGAAGGCATCACCAAGCCTGCCCACCTGGTTTGTTATCCCTACCAAGTAATACTGTGTTCTCAGTAGGAAAGTTCCCAAGACTATAGCATGCTACCTCAGCTGTGTGGGGCTGGGGGGTGGGGAGAAGGAGACCCCTGCGGATGCAGTGGAGGGACCCTTGAAAAAGGAACGTGATGCAGAGGATTCTCAAATCTCAAGAGGACTAACTGCATGGAAGGTGGAGCCAAGTCATTAGGGAGCCCCAGATGGAAGAGGCCTTGGTGGCCTTCGAACTCAAAGTCTGTGACACTGCACGACCTGGATCTACTCCACCCTCTTCATCTCCCTCCCCCTGAGCATCAACGGCCCCCTGTGTCCATCTGATGTGTGTGGCTAAGTGCCCCCAGTTCCTCCACCCCATTCTAATCATCAAGGACACATGTTCACCACTTCCTGGGTTGTGCTTGTGCAACAATCAATTCAAAGGAATCAGTTATGCAAGAGAGAGAGAGAGAGAGAGAGAGAGAGAGAGAGAGAGAGAGAGAGAGAGAGAGAGAGAGAAGAGTTCTAGCCAAAACCAAGACCCCAGAGGAGCAGGTGTCCTGGAACATCAATGGTTGTGGGGCAAGGGGCGGATGGAGGAAGGGAGAAACATGCTTTGAAACTAAGAACATCGCCTTGGCACCCTGCATGTACTGGATAGGTCCTTGCTAACAATGGCTGGGGATTCTGGGAAAGGATGGGTCCTCTCATGTCCTCTGCTGGCTCCCCAGGGCTTTGCTCCAGGCTCTGTACACCGTGAAGCCCCAACCTAGCTTTCCCTGAAGAGCCCCTATGTAACCACCTCTTCCAGTTCCATCAGCACCTCCTCCCTGAATGCCATCATTGGAGGCCACTCCATGGGCTTGTTCCCCTCCCTGGGGTCCATTCCAGGGCCCCAGAATCCTTCCTTACCTTCCTTCTATCTGACAGAATGACATTGCCAGTGATACCCCTCCTGACTCCTGCCCATGGTGCCCCTTCCCATATGGTTCCACCGCTTGTCCCTCCACCCCCAGCTGGCATCTCGTACCCATCCTGAGCCTCACCCTAAGACAAGAAGGGTCCCCAGAGCCATGACTGTTTCGGGGTCCTCCTCCAGCCTCACTTCACATTCCGGCGGCCAGCCTGGCTTCTGGAAGTGGAGACCCATCTGCTCTCTGGATTCCATCCCATGCCAGGTTCCCTGTTCCCAAAACTCAAACAGAGGAGGCCTGCCATGCTCTGCTGCACCTCAGCCTGCTTCCATGCATATACCTGGGGTTCCCTCAGGGGTACTACTACCCGCAGAATGAGTCTGGGATGGGACCACCCCAACTCCTGCCACCAATGATTGTAGAGTCCCTCCTGGGATTTGTTTAAGTGGAGATAAGGCTCCTTGCTCCTTGGCAAGACAGGAATTTTCCAGAACTTATTCCCCAAGAGCCACTGTCTTAACTGCTTCAGATCAGATCAGCTCCCGACAGGCTCTAATTTCTTGGAACCTGGCTCCTGGAATCTCCTTTTCTGCATGGGCCTGCCTTTAGAAGCAGCAGGTGATTTGGGGGCAGAGGCTGGGACCTCCTCTGCAGTCCCCCATTCTTGGCTCCCATAGTGGGAGATGTGTGTGGCCAGGGAAGAGCAAGTGGTCCAAGACAAGGCCATGGAGATGGTCCAGCAACATGTCATGAAGTCCCAGAGTGGCATTTTGAGGCCCAAGATGGCAAGCCAGCAAGGGCTTCCAGGGGAATGGTTCCTGCCACAAATAATGAAAGTGCACCTTCCCTGGGCAGCACCGGCTGGTGGTCCTGGTTGTCTCAGTCCTTTCCTCTCAGAAAAGATATGCCACCTACCCACTAGGCTCTGCCCTTCCCAACTCCTCATGCCCTAGACAACATGGCCACCAGATCCCATGACTGCTCCTTAAGTACGCCCAGAAGTATCCTCACCACCAGAGTACCAAGCAGTCAGCACCAGGCTCTTTCTGTTGAAAGAGCCAGGCTCTTTCTCCCTCGCTCTGTTTTCAGCATGATGGCTGGGACCACCTTTCAACAGCACATTGAATCCTAGGAGCCCCCCTTAAAACTCAGTGTTTGTACTGAGCCCCAAAGTCCCCTCGCCTGGAGGCTGTCACCACATCCCCATCTCCTTGTGGCCTTAGCGCTTCTTCCCTCCCTGTCTGGGAGCCTCTCAGTTCCTCAAACGTATTCAGCAAATTATTACTTTCAAAGACAGCCAACTTACCTGCTTATCTGAATGTTTTTCCGCAGAAATTTAGAAACGGTTGGCAATAGTGATGCCATTTTATGATCCTTAAGGACAACTGTGGTCATTCAGGTCCCTCATTACGATATAATGTTGAAGTGTTTTCATAAGATTTAACTAAAATGTTACTGTAATAACTTGTTGAGATTAATAAATTGCAATGAAAAAATAATTTTAAAAAATGATTACTTTTGAATGATTATAAAAGTAGGTACAAGGCTCATGATACCAGCCATCACGTGACATTCCTCCGGGTTCTCTGCTGCACATGCTCCTTGATCAAAGAATGACCAGTTCTTCTCTGATACATGACTGCTTCCAGAGAACTCCTTAGCTGACTATAAAAAAGGGGAAATTTTTCAGGTTTTTTTTTGCCTGCACACACGTGTCTGTGTGTAGTGTGTATATGTTCATATGTGTAGCTGCACGTGTGTGCACCATGTTCACTTGGAGGCTGCACACGATGGCTGGCAACTTGAATCTTGCACCTGCTTTGATATGAGTCTAATTTCCACTGAAAGCACTCTCCCCCCCCCCCCAGAGGACACTGGCTGTCTTCCTCAGTCACTCTCCGCTTTATTTTTTCAGACAGGTTCTCACACTGAACCTAGACTTTAGCTAGACTGACTAGCCAGTGAGCCCCTGGGATCCTCCTGCCTTCTCCTCCCCAGCACTGGGATTAAAGATGTGGGTCACCACACCCGCTATTTTCACATGGGGGCTGGGGATCTGAACTCAGGCACTTTATCCACTGAGCCCTCTTCCCATCCCCTGTTTTTTTTTTCTATTGGTCACTTGAACTTGTTGACCATCTGTGTGCATGTGATGTCTGTTTCCACTCATGCTGGAGTGATGGTCACCACAGAGGCCAAGGGAAAGTGATGAGATGCAGAGGACCTGTATTCTGAGAGAGAGCAGGGGATCGGGGGGTTCCCAGAACACTTGGCCTTGGTTGATGAGATTCTCTGTCTCTTCAGGTGCTGATGTTCTTCTGTGTGTCAGAGTCAAAGAACTGTGGGTGTCCTATTGAGAAACAGAGCCTCCTACCCACAGATGTAACCACAGGACTAGCTCATCCCACTTTGGATGATATTGTTGTCAGGATGCAGCAGGCAAGGCCAAGACCTGCCAAGTTTAGCCAATGAAGGGTACAAACTGAGTGGATCTTATATTTCATTTCTTCTGACATTGTGAATGGAGTAGTACTCAAAGCTGCCAGCCCCCATGTCTCTTTCCTGCACATCAAAAAAGAAAGAGAGAGAGAGAGAGAGAAAGAAAGAAAGAAAGAAAGAAAGAAAGAAAGAAAGAAAGAAAGAAAGAAAGAAAGAAAGAAAGAAAGAAAGAAAGAAAGAAAGAAAGAAAGAAAGAAAGAAAGAGGAAAAGAAAAAGTACTTGTCAGAAAATAGGGCATCTTCCCTTGCCGAGGAGTTGGTTGCAGACCCACTCAGCAGTCTCCAAGTTGGAAGTTGTTGGGTGGTGGGGTGGTGAGGGTGCCTCAAATTTCTTTAGACCCCAGTCCTGGTTTTGTAGATTATCAGAGTCATGGTCATAGCTGTGACTTAATGGCAACCCTCTCACTGTTTGGCTCAGACATCGTGCAAAATAGCTGAATGTTTGGAATTTTTTAGCTCCTGGAGTCTCTTCGGGATTGTCAAGGTGTGATGAACAGAACCATAGGGAAAGTTCCAGAGTGTTGGAGTTTGCAAACTGGCTCAACAGGTAAGAGGGCTTGCCATGCAAAGCAGGAGGGCCTGAGACAGTTTGAGTTTGATTCCCAGCAATAAAGTAAAGAGCTGGGTGTGATCACACACATGGTAACTCTAGTCCTGACCAGCAGCTCCAAGATCAGTGAGAGACTTCATCCCAAGGAAACACACAGATGAGTGACAGAGAACACCCAACATCCTCTCCTGGCCTCTTCATGTGTGTGCACAACTGCGCATACACATGCATCCACCATACTACATACACAAACCCAAAACCTGGATGCTTTCTAGAAACTTCCTCATGGCCTCTTTTCCACAAGGTCAGGGAGTCAGACCTGCTGGAGACCTGAGGAGGGCCCTGACCTGAGCACCCAACAGGAATGCTGGTGGCAGATAAGGGATATTGACCAAAGGGGACAAAAAAGTGAAGAAGCAGGAGAAGCAGCAAGGAAGTAGATGAGTTCAGGTTGAGTCTTTCTAATCAGAATGCTACAAAATTCAAAAAATTTTTGAGTGTTGACAGGATATCACAAATGGAAAATTCCACACCTATGATCTTGTGGGATGGGTCACAGTCCAAATGCAAAGCCCTGACAGTAACTAAGTGACATGAGTTGGTTCTTGTCCCCCACCTCCACCCAGAGTGAAGTGGGGCTTGCAAACAAATGCAGGGTTTCAACTTCACCAAAGCCTGAAGGCGTCCCCTTTCTGCTATGACAGCTCAGAGTGTGGGTGCTGAAAGGACTCCATGTGTCATACAAAGAAGACAATGGACACAGGTGAAAATGGCACGCTTTCTTTCCTTGAGGTTTCCTTCATGCCTTGTGGCCACGATAAGATCATAAGTCCCAGAGAATAACCTTGAGCATCTTAGACTAAAAATGTCCCCTCCTCTGAGACAGGGGACCAGAGACCAGATTGTCCTTCATACCCTGCTTTCCCATGCATTCAAAACCTTCCAGAACACGGCAGTCATGTCCTTCACCACGTCGACAGCCCACTGTTAGCACGAGTCCTCAGGCAGGGGCTCTGGTCTGTGCCAGCCCCTGATGCCAAGAGCAGCAGCTGGGAACCCACTTGGCATTCAGGAAGATGGGCTGGACACACTGAAGGAAGGAACCAGTGAGGAGGAAGATGGCGCTTGAGAAGCAGATTGGGGCAAAGGACAGTTTTTAAAAGAGAGTGTGTGTGCGCGCACGTGTGTGCATGTGTGTGTGCATATATGTGTGCGTGTGTGCATGTGTGCATTGCATGTGTGCATGTGTGTGTTCATGGTGTGAATGTGGGCACGCACACGCCACAGCATGCGTGTGGAGGTCAGAGGACAACTTCAGGCGTCGGTCCTTTTGCCTTCCACCTCGCTGAGGAGGGTCTCTGCTGTTCCTTGTTGTCTGTGTTCATTAAGCTAGCTGGCCCATGAACATTCAGGATTCTCCATTTCCCAGCTTGCTGTAAGTGCGCCGGGGTTAACAGAAGTCTGCCACCATCTTAGGGATCCAAACTCAGGTTCTCAAGCTTATACAGCAAGCATTTTTACCCACTGATCCATCTCCTCACCCCTGCTTGTTGTGACTGAAGGAAAGTGTTGAAAGCATAAGAGAAAAGAGGTGGGAAGGATGGTGACAGGTCTCACGGAAGACTGTCCAGTGGGAATGTCTTAGAGACACAATGAAGGCTTGGGGAGAAGGTGGCAGGAGGAACAGGTAGAGAGGGACAGGTGTCAGGCTTGGCTGGGGCAGAATGACACAAATTCAGATCTGAGAAATAGGGGACCACAGCAACAGGACACAGATTGTTTATGGATGGATGTGCAGGTCAGGGACCGCCAGGCAGTGGAGATAACAAATTGAGGTTTGCTAGTTGCAATTGCTCAAGAAGGAAGGAGGAAGTTCACTCAGATACTATGAGGCCAAAGAAGAAGCAAAGAGAACATACAGATTGACTTCTAGATAAGATGTGCCCAGAGAGCCTGGTGTTTGCCTAGAGCACTTTAGGAAGAGCCTGTGGTGTTTGGGATCTGCAAAAGAAGCCACCCACATCCTGCTGAAACCCTGTGTGGATGTGTTTCCCTTTGGAAACATGGTCCAATCTTGTCCTGTCCATTCCATTCATTTCAGCTGCACACTCATCCACCCGACAGGCATTCACTGGGTATTAGAATTGGGAATAAGAATGAGCAGCACATGGGCTGGAAAGATAGCCCAGAGGTTAAGGTGCTTGCCCACAGAGCCTAACAACCTGGGTTCAATTCCCCAGTGCCCATATAAATCCAGATGCACAAAGTGGTACATGCATCTGGAGTTCATTTTGCAGTGGCTAGAGGTCCTGGTTCACCCATTCTCTCTTTCTTTTCTCTGTCTCTCTCTCTCTGCTTGCAAATAAATAAATATTTTTTAAAAGAAATAATCTGGATGTGGTGGCACACACCTTTAATCCCAGCACTTGGGAGGCAGAGGTAGGAGGATAGCCATGAGTTCAAGGCTACCCTGAGACTACTTAGTGAATTCCAGGTCAGCTTGGGGCTACAGTGAGACCTTACCTTGAAACACCAAAAAGAAAAAGAAATGAGTAGTACAGTCACTGCTTCTGATTGGCTGTCAGGCCAGCGAGGGGACAGGAGTGCACCTGCAACAGAAGATGTAAGGTAACAAAACAGCCTCTGCAGAAGGCAGGGGCCAGACCTCATGGAGTTCCCCGTGGACAGGAAGCCATGTTGAGCCTCCCTCGGTCGTGGATCTTTACAAAGTTCCAGGAGCTTCAGGGCACAGGGCACAGGGGATGGAAAGTTCAGGATCCCATATTTACTCTGGGACCCCTTCCCAAGGCCATGACAGGCACCTCAGCCTCTAACTGCCTGTGGCTTTGGGTTACCACTCACTGAGTATAAGAGGGAAGTGGGGGTTGGGATCTTCCTGGCTCTCTTGATCCCCTCACATTCTCCTTAGGGAGTCAGATCAGTGAGGAGACCCCAGGAATGCTGAGTCACTGGACAAAAGCCATCACCTCTAAAAACATAGACCTTTTCCTCCACCTGGGAAGAAGCTCTGTCATTTCCAAGGCTCAGCTCTGGGGACATTACCTCTGGAGATCATTTTCAGACCTCCCAGGAGGCGAGTCCCTGGCTTCTGGGGGTTTACATTGTGTGTGTGTGTGGGGGGGTCCTCTTGGATTATAGAAAAAAGAGGTTTGTGCACCATCCACTTGAAATGGTACATTCCATCTTCATATTCTGTTACTGACACATAGCAGGACGCAGCACTAACTAAGTGGGCAAATAAATTAACAAAGGTCAGAACTCTAGATCCTGGGGTGAAGGAGATAGCTCATTGGGTAGACCCCCACCACCCATTGAAATGCTAGGCGGGCATGGTAGCGCACCTGTAATCCTCTCACCTGGGAGGCAGGGCTGGGGGTTCTTAAGGGCAAGCTGGCTAGCTAATCTAACTGACTGGCCAGCTCTGGGTTCAAGTGAGAGACTTTATTTTAATAAATTGAGTGGCAAGAAATCATGGAAGACATCCAACATTAACCTCTGGCCTCTGTATAAACACACACATGTGGAGCTACACACACACACACATATGAGCATGCATGTGCACATGCATACCACACACACATATAAGCAGTTTTAAAAAGAATCCTATATCCAAAAAGAAGAAGAAGAAAAAGAAGAAGAACCCTCTATCCAACTGCATATAGTAGCTCACATCTACAAAATTCCAGCACTCAGGAGGTTGAGGTAGGAGGATTGCCATGAATTTGAGGCACGTCTGAGCTCCGGAGTGAGTTCCAGATCAGCCTGGGCTAGAGTGAGACCCTGCATCAATAAATAAATAAATACCCCAAAACAAAAACCAGACAACAAGAAGAAAAAGAAATCCTATGTTCTCCTTCCCAGCCCAACGCCCAGCCCTGCATCTAGATGCTTCCCTCGCTTGTGGAAGTCTGCCCTTCTCATGGTTCATCACACGCCATTCAAACATCTGCACTAGAACAGAGCTGGCTGCCCTGTCTATACGTGATCAGACAGTAAGTATGGCTCTGCAGGTCAATATTTCAACGATCGACCTTTAATGTCCAGTGAGTTCTAGAGGATGCACATGAGCACACCTCTATACGCCGATCAAGCTGTATTAATAATTTAATAAATTCGCATTATTACTACAGGTCACAGAATAGTCTCCTTCAGACTTTTTTCTCTAGCCATTAAGTATTCTCAAACCATTTTTCTCCCATAGGCTGAACAAAAACAGGCTAAGCCAATGGCTTGCAGGTGACAACTGCGATCTCACCTGGTACTTGCAGTGGAACAAATCACTGCATTGTCACTAATGTCACTATACAGCAGAGCTTCTTACACTTGTCCCATTCATGACTCCTTTTTGCCTGAGGAATTTTTATGCAACCCTGGCTTTATAGGTATAGAAAACATAAAATAGGTGCACAAATCAATCTATCCATAAAGAAAATTTTTAAAAAGAGAACTACTTGTATGCTGTGGACATAGCTCAGTCGTAAAGTGTTTGCCTGGCAGGGACAAAGACCTGAGTTCTGTCTCCAGAACCACCCACCACGACCGTCACTAACTCTTGTTACTAATAGGCTTGCTTTTACTTCTTTCCTGTTAGTCTATAAAAAGAGCAGAGTAGTGAGGACACAGATGGGTCTCTTTTCAAATTCTGATTCCAGACTTCCTTCCTTCCTGCCTTTCTTGCTTTCCCCTCACAGTCATCAGGCTGTCCTGACATGGATCAGAAGGCAGCCCTTCCCTCCCTCCCTCCCTCCCTCCCTCCCCCAGAGCCAGCACTGACATAAAGGGGTGTGTCAGTGTCCTGGGCCATTATAACACAACAGCAAACAATAATACCAAAAATTGGGTGGTTTAAAACCATAGAAATCGGTTGTCCCACTGTTCTGGAGGCTGGAAGTCCAAAGTCGAGGCAATAGAAGAGCTTTGGAGAACTTTCCTCCGTTCTTCTGGCTTCTACACCTCCTCAGCATATTCCCTGTCTCTCCTCAGCATTCTCCCTCAGTCCTGTCTTTCAGTCCAAATTCGCCCTCTTTCTAAGACACCTATTAAGTTAAGACCCACCATGGAGAACTCATTCTAACTTTGACTCTGTTTCCAAAACAGATCCCAGAGGAAGCACTAGGGATGTAAATTTCAGCTTGACTTTCTGGCCAATATGATCCTGCCTGGTGACAGGATGTCAAAGTAGGGCAGGAGAGCAGCCCATCAAAGAAGGCGACCTGTGTGTGTGTGGGGAGGGGGGTGTATAGGGTAGAGGCATATAGCTAAAGAAATACCCTGATGACAAACCTGCTTTTTCCTGCCTGGTTCACAAGAGAGGAAGAAACAGACAGGGAGAAAACTACAGTGTCTCTTGCGGTGTGGATTGACATGGTGGTATCAGTACCAAACTTACTGTTTTTATATTTGTATGTACGTAAGCTCATGGATTCATCCATTCCCGGGTTTTCTCCACCAGGAGGCCTAAAGGCAGCACCCTTTGGCTCTAAATGCCCCTCTGCACCACAAAGATCCTAAGAATCTTGTAGAAATGAGCGAGTCCAAGGCTTGGGCAAGAAAAACACAAGATGACACTGGGTATATGACAGTGCCTGAAGTGGACAAGAAAGGTGAGGACTGGCAGAATGGAAATAGAGTCGGCTTGAAGGAGCTCCTGCTGGCCACACCTGGGATGACATAAGTACTGGATAAATCATTGTGAAAATCATCATTTGGCAAACACCATCTCCACCATCATTAGAACTATATCATTACGACCCCCACCACGGCCATTAGAACTGTATCATTACCACCTTCACCAGCACCATCATGGGGACTATCATTGCCATCATTATCACCACCATCACCACCGTCACCATCATCAATTTCAAGAACACAACGACAGAGAGCTATCACTAGTGAGAGTGGCATGTGGAAGTCTCAGAGCAGCTCCTCACCCTAAATACTTCCTATAATGTCACACAAATGACATATTAACTGAGCACCACATCCCCACCCACCTTGTGTTCTCCTTGGTGGACTGAAGCTTTACTTTCCACCTGGGTGTGCTGTTGGCCTGTCACCTCTCATATGTTCTTTGCATCTCTTTCCACAATGTTCACTCTCTCCAAGCCTAACATTTTGGTGCTGAGCCCTGGGAAAGCTAACACTGAAGTTGGATCACCCTGTGAGAGTCCTAGTCCTCGACCCTTGCTACTGCTCTCTCCACATCCAATACCAGACATCTGTCCTCCTCCAATACAGGGCTTTTGTCCTCCTCTGTGAGTCTTTCAGTGAGGAATAGGGATGGAAACTGGCTAGCTTAGAGGACTCCAAAATGAACAGCTTTCTTCCTAAGTGTGAAAACTGTTCTTGGGTCTGTAGGGGAAAACCTGGGTCATTACAGTTTACTGCACCTCAGAAACATCAGAAGGGTCTGGCCTTTCCTTATCTCTGCCCCTTAGGAAGTCTTCCCACTCCGTTCTGAGAAGGCCCTTCCCTGAAAACCAAGATTCCTGGGAAGATTGCCCTTTTCCAGAAATCCTGACCCCAGACATTGGATGTGAGGATTAGACTGTCTTAACCAGCTGCCCATCCAAGGGGCTCATATAAAAATTTCCAACTTGAGGTGGCTTCTCAACCCCCCTCTTGCCTCCCTGGGTCTCCCTTTCTTCTCTTAAGTTCTGGGCCTCTCAATGTCTTCCTTCCTTCCCTTAAGCCCCCCTTCTGTTAAAGCTCTCCCCCTAAACCTCTGAGATATAATAAAATCTTTCTGAACATTATCCTCTGGCCTGTGGATTTCATTCTTCAAATTCATAAGACAAGGATCCAGAGACACCCTCAAATTATCTGGATATTAGCATATATTGATGCATCTGCAGAGGAACCCCCAAATTTCTTCATTACCAGGTCCTCCAGGACCTTCTCCCTGTCCCACAAACCCTAGTGCTAGGTCAGGAGTTCCTCGAGGTTTGAGTCTGTTCCCTTGCCTAGATTTATCAGGTCCAGGGACACCCATACTCTACCTTGGTCTACCTCCTCTCTCTAAAAAGGAACCTGAGGGATATGAGGACATTTGTCTTCCTCCCTCACTTCCCCAGACCTGCTTGACTCATCAGATACCTTATTGAGTGCCATCCAATCTCCCCCACCTAAAGACCGCCTATGGCCTGCAAACAGTCCCTTGGTTTGTAAACATACAGCTCATGGAAGTCAAGGTCCCTTACATCTGGACTTCTTTCTTCATAACTGCTCCTCTCTCCATCACCTTGATCCCACATTCCAAAAAACCTCCCCCTCCAAAAAGCTCCTTCCCATACTCCAATTCTCCCACCCGACTATGTGCTCAGGGACTCAGCTCTCTCCTCCCTTCCTCTGGCCCTCTTGGCTCTGGTGCTGAGTGGCCCTAGAGGTTTTTGGCCCCCGGTGAGGGTGAAGTGAAGTTCTATAGGAGCTAGGCAGTTTCCTTGGTGGGCCCTTGATAGGTGCTTTATTGTAACCCAAGATGGTGAAGAGGGTGACCCTCACTTCCTCCTCCTTCCTGCCTAAAGTGAAGTTTCTGGTTGACGGGGTGGCTTGGTGGGCTTTCTGGAACCTGCGCAGTACTGGACGCGTCATGGGCCAAACAGTACCTTCATCTTCATTTCAATGACTGATCATGGACTCTGGCTGGGAGGGCTTTCTGCATCTGATAAAAGTCCAGCTCCCAATGGAATCCCCTCCTCCCAGAGGTGTCTGTTCTCTCTGCTCCCTTTTCCTCTTATTTTGAAATAAACTATTCTTTTAAGGCCTTTTAGTTCTTTAATTGGCAGAGAAAATGAACCCAACGCTTCTAGACAGTATCAAAAAGAGCTACTTTGCTTCCTTCTGGGAGCCCCCACCCCCACTCAACAAGTAACACAGGGACAACAAAGGCTTACCCAGGACCTCCAGTCCCCCTCACTCCTTCCCCCCAGGGCCCACCATGGGGCCTCGGTCCTTTGGAGCAGGGGGAGCAGGACAGAAAGGTATTTGCATCTCTATTTCTCCTTTCTGGTCAGCCTTCCTGGTCTGAGAGACCATGAGCATGGGGCCTTTTATCATCCTTATAAACACAATTACGCTTCTTGCCTGTCTTCCTGAGCTCACCCTATGCTGTCACTTTTTAATTTATTTATTGACTTATTTATTTCTTTATTGACTTATTTGCATGTATGCTTATGAGTGTTTGTGGGGTATAGACATGTGTGGTGTGGTAGATGGTGTGATGTGTGTATAGTGTGTGTGTGTGTGTGTGTGCACGCGTGTGCAGAGAGGCATGCCCTGTGCACAGTGTGTGCAAGCCAGAGGAGAGCATGGAGTGCTCTGCTATTTTTGCTCAGCAGCCTTTTCCCTTGAGACAGAGTCTCTTACTCAACCCAGAGCTGCGGTTTCACCATTTGTTTTCAAGTCAACAAACCCCACTGATTCTCCGGTCTCCGCCCCCTGCAGGACTGGGCCTGGCCACACCTGGCTGTTTAGGTAGGTGCTGAGGAATTGAACTTGAGTGGCCTCAGGCCTTCTCAGACCCTCGAGTGTGGAAAGCACAGTATCTGTCCTGAACCTCCCCATGGAAGAAAGCTAAGAGTAAGTGGTGATGGTCTTAGAATAGGCGAGAGAGTGCCAAGGCGCGAGAAATGGGTGTCAAGAGAGTTACACCCATGGTCACTGTGGTGGTCTGAGTCAGGGGTCCCCCATAAGCTCTTGCGTTCTAAATGCTTGATTGCCAGCTGATGGCAATTTTGGAATAGGGGCCTCCTAGAAGCAGAGTGTTGTTGGGGACAGGCTTCTAGCCAGCTTCCCCTTGCCAGTGTTGGGCACACTCTCCTGCTGCTGTTGTCCACCTGATGTTGACCAGGAGGTGATGTCCAGCCTCTGCTCATGCCATAATTTTCCCTGCCATTATGGAGTTTCTCCTCGAGTCTGTAAGCCAAAATAAATCCTTTTCCTCCACAAGCTGCTTTTGGTTGGATTCTTTCTGCCAGCAATGAGGAAGCTGACTGCAACAGTTACCCTGAGAAATCACACAGGTAGCAGGCCCAGAGTTTATAGGAAATTCCCACGTGATACATCTAGAATGTAAAGGAAATAGACACCTGGTAGACTCAGAGATCATGTAACTAAAGTGAGAAGTTACCCCAAAGCATAAAGCAGAGGCAAGCAGAAAACTACCCAGACCAAGAAACAATGCTCTGCT
>PVHP010025692.1:0-25288 GCA_004024765.1 Zapus hudsonius | reverse complement strand
CTCTCTCTCTCGCTCACACACACACACACACACACACACACACACACACACACACACACAGTGTTCCCAAATGCAATCACACTGAGCCCAACTGTTGCTTTCAGCACTTTTGTGGACAATTTGTTACTTTTAATGTCTGCTGTTTTCGATCTATTATCTGCAGTCCTCATAAATGTACACATGGCTCTGGGTCAGGAGTAAAGTCACTGAAGAAGTAGGGCAAAGAGCTTAAGGTCACATCCGTTTCTTTTTTTTAAACTTTCCTTGCCAATATTGGTCATGTGTTCTATTCAGCCAAAGGTAAACTAAGGCAGAGGAAACCTGGCTACATTTTTGAAGCAAACTGATTACATGGCTTAAGATTTACTCTAGGGAAAGTTATAAGACCAAAACTTAGAAAAGACATCTCACAGCAATATTCTTATAAAATGTATTTGTAAAGTCCTGAGTAAATATTTCCACAGCTCATTCTCATATTTTATTCTCACAGTTCATTTTTAGAATTCATCCCCACATCAATCTTGACTTTTCAGCTTCCAGACTGTAAGAAACAAGTTTCTTTTCATTTTTAATTACTGTCTTGTGCATTCTGTTAAAGTAACACAAGATGAACTAAGAGCTTCTGTTGCTTTCAGGAGGTTTCAGAGAACCTTTCTGATGCTTGGCTTTCCCTATTGGTATATATATATATACACACACACACACACAAAAGTTGTAAGAAATCGATGCATGAGAGTCAACTGCTAGGTTCTGCTGATGGCTGGCAGGCATTCAACAATTGCAGGTGCTTACTGTTATTTGCAACAGAATTTAGAAGTATTATTTTATGTCACCTTCCCTCAAAGGGACCTTTTTTGGCAGTAGAAAATTTAACAGTTTTTTGTTTGGTTCAGACATTTTTAGGACATACTGGGAGTTTTTCATCACTGTTTAAATATATGTTCAGCTATATCTCTATAAAAATGAACATCGCCTGGTACTGAAACCCAGACCATCTCTGGAGAGTTTTACTTTGACTCATCCACCTGTTCTTTATGCATCTATCATCTATTAAAAATTGAATGAGTGCCTTCCATGGGCTCTGCACTGATCAAGGCACACTACCTGCCTGTGATGGTATCTCACTCTTTTATAGGACCTTAGAAAAACTGGCAGGGTGGCAGGTGGTTACAATGCACAGGCCTAGAAGAAGGAATTCAAGAATGAGCTCCATGCCTTGGAGGCCAGGAAAGGCATTCAGTTTTTCTAATACTGAACAATTTATTCAATAAGCACTGTCTCTTTTTAACTTCTCCTCAGCCAAAATATCACCTAAGACGAAGTTAATATGTTCATAGCATTTTGCACACCAATTAGGATAAGTCTAGCTTCTATTAAAAAGTAGGGAGAAAAACCTCTGTTTTTTTTAATCTCATAATTAGTTTACTATAGGGAGAAGAATACTGATTATTGATATTTTAACCAATCTCTGTCGTGTTTGGAAAAGGGGGTTGGTGTATGTTATCAAGATGAGTTGAAGAAATCCCAGTACTTACTACTGTAATTTACTACATGTGAAACTGCCTTGTCCTCTGGAACACAAAAGAAATGCACCAGGAAAAGTCTCCATCTCACTTTTATATTTAAGAAATAAATCACTCTTTCAGCAAAAAAACATAAAAGGCAGTAAGATTTAGTCTAAGCACTAGTAATTATTTTTAGATCCTATAAATCTTAGATTTGTTGTATTACGTCTGTAGGGTTTACTTATTTTTAGCCTTTTAGTTTTTCATAGTAAAATAGATCATTGGTAATATAAAGTTTGATAGTTTTTAACTTAAAAACTGTATGTTTTTTAAATGTTCATTTGCTTGCAAATACAGTATTAAGATACCTCTACTGATTTTTTCCTTATTTAATATCCTGAGAAATAATAACTCATCTTATCATCAGGAATTCGTACAATACTTAAATCAAATTTTAAGATATGAAAGAAAACACTGAAAAGTCACTGAAACCTATTGCTCCTGGAATATTTAGCCTTTATGTTAAATTTATTTCCTATGTGGACATTGCCATGGCATAAATATTAGCCAAGTATATGGGCTAATGATAAGATTTGTCAACTTCAATTCCTTTTGTTGGTTGAATTTTCTATAAAGCCCTTTTTAAGAAATGATCCTGGACCACTTAGAATAGGAAGAATCTAAGCAACACATTCATTCCTTCTTTTCTGAACCATAAACCCCACAGCCCAAATCACTTTGGTAATTTAATCATTAAAACAAGCACACAGAGGATTTTGGCTAGAATGAGCCATTTTGTCCATGATAGTTGAAAACTATTAATAATTTTTTAAGAGCACCCACAGAGTCTCAAATAGAGCTTTTTCCAAATCCCCCACAAATACAATTCTGTCTTGATGAAATAAATAATGGAAGTGGAAGGCAAAGTGCTCCATCTACAGTACAGAGGAACCAAGTTTTAGAAAATTCGTGAAGGAAATGTCTCTCTCAAAACTCCACTTCGTGTAAGAACCAGACCAAACAAGACTAGGCAGCATTTTCATAACTTGCAAACACAATTTTTTTTGCTACATCAATATCATAATAGCACTGAAATAATTCAGACAATCTGCTAAGTGGATTAAAATATTATAGAGGTCACCTGAAAATTTCAAACTTACGAATGTGTCAAATTTCTTAATTATGGCTTAATGTAATATGTGTTAATATCTGTTTATTCCTTCTTTCCTAGGTAATAATCATTTTCTATAGAGGTAATAAAGTGTAGCTTCAGAAACTTTCCACTGTTGAATAAAGAGCATGTAACCAAAAAAAGTGGGAAATAAAAATATACAGGTTTATCAAGTCATTAATCAATAAAATGTGGAGGGTTTTTTGGTAATGTTTGTCATTCCTAAAATATTTGTATTTTGATGTGATTTTTTTCATTGATATAATATTTACTTTTTTCTGATTTTGTATCTTCTTTTCTTAAAGTTTTATCTCCCTGTCAACAGTTCTTGCAGGATGTAGGTATTTAGATGACAATGAGTGAACTCAGTGTAATATCCACAACCCTGTTCTCTTTTTATTTATTTTTTATTGAAGCTCATCAATCTTTCTGGTAAGCTGTTTGAATAATCTTCAAGTTGCTTGGATAAAGCACCTTGCCAAAAGCAGCTGACTGCAGAAAAGATTTTATTTTGGCTTACAGTCTCTAAGGGAAGCTGCACAATGCAGGGAAAGCATGGAATGAGAAGAGGCTGGACATCACCTCATCCCATCATCATGTGAACAACAGCAGGAGAGTGAGCTGAGCTCCGGGAAGTGGAAGGCGGCTATAACACCTCAAAGCCCACCCCCAGCAACATACCTCCTCCAGGAAGGCTCTACCTCCCTACCTGCTACCACTCAGGGACCAAGCACTCAAAACACATGAGGCTATGGGGGACATCTGATTCAAACCACCTCATATGCTATTAGAAAAATGGAAGTCAAACTTCTTAGAAATAAATAAAGCTATGTACTGACAGATATGATAGCCAGAAAAAAAATCATAAAGACAATTATCTTTCTAACTCATTTGCTTCAAATTTCTTCTTGATAAGTAATGAACTAATTTTGTTTCCCTTAAAATTGGTACAGGATTTGGGGGAGGTAACTTTCAGCAAGATTGAAGTACTTCTGACCATAAGTGGTTTTGACTGAAACCCGCATCATACTGGACACAAAGCGGCTATGGAACCTGGAGTTTTTAATGGTCCTGAGCTATTCATTGGAAGTCTGCAGGGAGCTATTGTCTGGACTTTTGAAATCTGACTACTATTCTCTTTTGTAAGTTGCATGAAAGTTTTAAAATATGTGAAGTGATAACCCGAGAAAGAGAATGGCACTACCAGATTGAATAACTCGCAGCAAAATAATTGGATTGAGAAATAGTCAAATAAAAGAAAATCTTATAAGATTTTCTACCAACCAGCACCATCCATGATCTCTAAATTTTTCCTATACAAAAGCTGGGAACTCTGCTCAATTTGGGAGTTCTCAGAGAGTGTCTTGTTGCATCAAAATAAATAAACTAGAGAAGAGTATGCTATATTCATAGTGATGCCATAAAGTAGGTGGCAATGGGGTGAAAAATACTTAGAAATGAAGAAAATGAATCATTTAGCTGGAATAAGCTTACAGTAATTCCTTGACTTATTTATAAAATTAATTTTCAAAGTGCATATTCTGTTAAGGATGATGACAGCTGGTAGGTGTGCTAGGTGGTAGACCAAGTGAACACCTACAAACGGATTCTGGGATTTGAGTGCATTCTGGTATCAGGGGCAAGGAAAGAAAGGACCTGGGTTTTTCTTTTCATTTGAAGCCCATCCCAATACTAAGGCGGCTGTCATTTTGGGAGGAGGTGCAATGGTTCCAGTTAGTGTCAGAACCTGAAGATGATTTACGTTATCACAGTGCTTCATTGAGGAAAGGGATGATGGTGAAGGGTGCCAGGAAACCTCCGGAATAAGGACTTCCTGGCAGATGGTGCTTTCTGTCCCCCAGACAATTCCACTCGAAGGGATCGAAGGGATCGGGCTTAGTTGTCCACTGGGATATTAATGAATGCCGTGAGTGTCAATGAGGTGATAAATAGCAACTATTTACAGGATTCAAAGTGGATAAAAATGGGTCATAAGAATAATACATCTATGACATCATTTCTCTTGTCAGATGCTCAGCTGCTATCCCCAGATGTTATCTGTGTGAGAGAAAAAGGGATGTTTTATTCCCTTGCCTCTTCAAACCTGGTTAGTAGAAGTCCCTGAGAGCTGTGGTCCTTCCAGGAGAAAAGAATGGATTGCCTTTATGTCACGGAGCCTCATTAGGATTTTGGAGGAACTGAAAAGTGATTTGATGTGAGCCTGAACTAAACCTAGCAGGTGTAGAATTTTAGCTTCAGTTAAACTGCTCATTGTGTGGAGGAGGTGATTTCAGGGCCAGCTCTGAAAAGACTGCATTGTTCACGGTGTGGCCCCAAGAACAATGATGCACTAATTAGCTGTGTCCAATCACGGAGAAAGCTCTCATCATCTTCTGCTCTCTGACATTATGCTCCTGTCTGCTTTTCTTTCAGCTCCGAAGAATAGGAGAGACGCACAGACAGGGAAGCATGGGGGATCTAACATCAACTTTTCAAAGCTATCAAAAAGGTATCTTTGTAACAGAAAAAAAAATTACTGTAGTTTAAAACCATACTTGCTCTCCATATCATTTATACTTTAAAGCATTTAAAAATGGATACATTTAATGCTCCTGAAAATCTAGACATTTCCAAATGATAATGATTCTCATATGCTTTCTTCTGTCTTCATTCTTACAGGTTAATGTCTATGACAACTGTCTATATAATTCAGTTAAATATGGAATTTACAATATGGAATGTAGATGATGAACCTAAGGGAAAATCTGGACATTAAGAATTAAGTTTTTTAAGAATTTTCTCTTTTCTTTATTCAGCTTGCATATTAGTAGAGTAATACTGTGTGTGTGTGTGTGTGTGTGTGTGTGTGTGTGTGTGTGTGTGTGTGTTGGTGTGTGTGTGGTGCATGTGTGGAAGCCAAAGGTAACATCAGATATCTTCCTCCTTCACTCTCCATCATATTTTTTTGAGACAGGATCTTTCACTCAAAACAAATCTTAACAGATTCAACTAGACTATCTGGCTAGCAAACCTTGAGGATCTCCCTGTGTCTGCCTCCCCATGCCTTGGATTTCAGGTGTATTCTGCTATACCTGGATTTTACATAGGTTCTGGGGATCTGAATTTAGGTCCTCATGCTTGAGCAGCAAGGACTTGACTGATTTAGTCATCTTCCTAGTCCCAGAGAGAGTTGATTTTGCTTAGAATTTACCACTACATCCCCAATAAAAATGTATCTCACTCCTTCAACACACCCCTAAAACTTAAAATGAAGATTGTAATTAAAGAGTGAAGCTATTTTTAAAATATCTCTTTGATTAGGTGGTAGTTTGAATAGATGTCCCACAATGGGTTCAAGGGGTTATTAAAGTTTTTTCCAGCTGCCTGGCTGGAGGGGGTGTCACCTTGGCAGGATCCTAGGGTCCAGCCCTAAGGTGTGTCTGGAATGGATCTGGAATTCCAGCTACACCTATGAAGAGAGCAGTCTGAACTCAAGCCTGGAGTTCCTGCCATTTGTGAGAATATTAAATGTGGTGCTTTCTTTGGAGGTGCTGATGATGGATTCCTCTCTCTACTTGGACCTATGAAAGGGGGCCAGCCTCTTTTGCCATTTTGGAAATTCCCCTGGATCTGTTACTTCAATAAACACTTTTCTCCCCAAACTGTGCCTGATTTGAAGGTTCCTCACAGTGGCTTGTGACTAACTACAACAGATTATTACTAATACACAAATATAAAACACCTGAATTCATACATTGTGTGGTAGTTTGACTGAATGTCCCCAATAGATTCAAAAGTGTATTAAAGACTTGTCACCTTAGCCTGGCCTCCTAGGGCATTTCTAAGGTGGGTGTAAAATTCCAGTGATACATATGTAAAGAGCAGTTAGAGCTGAAGTCTGGCAGTCCTACTGTTTTGATAGTTGGAGTTGGAGTGTGCTGGCTGGATCTGTGAAGGGGGCAGCTTTTTTCTTCATTATTAAACTTCCCCTGAATCTGTTACTTTAATAAATATTTTCCTTCCAAAACTGCCTGATTTGGAGATTCATTCCAGCAGCGTGTGGCTGACTACAACACATAGGAACATTTAAGGGTACTTAGCTTTTTCCAGACCTGGCATTTCTTCATGTAGCTGTTCATCCATCTAACACTCATGAAGCCCCAGTGTGCTCCAGGCCATTGGCTAGGCATCCTATAACTGAAAGATCAGTACTACATTTGCTAAAGTTCTAGCCTATCAGAGTGTTGTATCCAATCTGCACAAATTCTGGATTATCTCAAAACAACAACAACAATCCAGGTAGACTGACAATGGTGTGAAAACAGAATGATATATTTCCAAGAATGTCCAAAAGAGATACAAACACAACAGCACAAACATTCAGCCTACTGAGTGGGACAGTGAGGATAGTCACAGATCACATGGATCCGGCCTTGCTATGTGCTGAACATACTTATATTTCACATATTGTACTTAATATGTTAACATACTTATCATATTTATACCTCATATTAGTCTTATAAAATTACCATTCCTACTTCCTTTTGAGTGAAAAAACCAGAAGCTCAAGATCAACTAGTTTACTGAAGATCCTATAAAGTTTAGTCTTAGAATTTGAACCAGGTCTTATTAATTTCAAGCCTTGATTTTCATACAATACAAAATGCACATATAACAGCTTTAAGGCATTAGCCAATGCCATCCTTATAGCTCTTGCTTATTTACAGTTTCCATTAAACAGTTTCTTGCAGGGGAAGAGAATTCTCGTAGAGTTCCAGTGGTTGATCTTCTTGGACATCCTATGTTTTAAATAGTTGTCATCCAACAATTTTGTGATTTATCCTGTTTTTTTCTTATGAATTTGATTAAAGAAAATTGAACCATTCAAAACATCACTTCTGATCACATTTACATATTTGCTCTGTAGAAGTCAAGACCAGATCCTAGACTAGGTATTTTATGCATCTAAGCAAAATACCTACCTTAACATCTATAGTCTTAGTAAGCATGCAATGGTTTCATGTTTTTCTTAATCTCAAACCCACAGAAGTTTTAAAGACAATATAAAGGAAGTTTTTATTTGAACCATTTGAGGTCAGTTGTCAATGAGGCCTCATAACCACCAAATACTTTTGTCATTCTATAAATTTGATCAGTCTCTTCCATAACAAAATACACATTCCAAGCGCCAAAGTCAGATAAACAGCATTAATACCATACAATGCTCACTTTGAGTTCATATTCATCCGGTCATCTTACTAACCTTCACCCCAGCAGCGGCTCCACTCCTGATTACTTTTCCTCAGCCTTTCCCTGCCTGATTACCTTAGTCTCCAGTGAACAGATGAGGTCTTCCATTTTTCCCGACCTTTAAAAGAACTAAGGGAACATTTAGAATTGCCTGCTATTCTGTCAATACTAGATCACATACTTTGCATATTTGAAAGGAATATCACACAACTGATGAGTTGCTGCTCTTATTCCTTTCTATTAGGTGAAATGTGGTCTTTGTTTCTGATTGTTGTAATGTTCCATATGATGAGTTTACAACTGTGGTGTGGTGCTTCTCCATGAAATCATCATTTTTCTCTCTTTGTTTTTTGGGTGTGTATATGGTGCATTCACATACACATGTGTGATCATGTGTCTGAGTGTGTGAGGGTGCACATGTGTGCATAGGTATGCATGTGTGGAGGTCAGAGGTCAACCTCCAGAGTTTTCCTGACTGCTTTTTTCTTTGAGACATTATCTCTCACTGTCCCTAAAGCTCATTGATTTTTTTTCCAGCAAGCCTCATAAATTAGTTCTCTGTGCATTAGGATTTCAGGCACACATCACAAAACCTGGGTTTTATGTAGGTATTTAGGATCCAAACTCAGATGTTCCTGCTTACTCAATAAACACTTTACACACTGAACCGGCCCTGATTTTTCTTAATAATTAATATCTTGTGGGCAAGTGTCCTGAGAATTTTGAAATATCCATCTAGATAGCATCTATCCACCATGTATGTGTTTGTTAATTATGCCATGTATGAATTTTTCTTCACATTTGTATTCTCATCTTGGTCAATGTACTATAATCTTCACTATTAGTACTTATTGCAATCTCTCCAACCTTTGGCTGCTGTGCCCTTGCAATATGACTCCCAAACCCTTGAGCACTTAACTTGTAGGACTACTAGACTTAATGAAGATTGGTACTTAGGTCTGGTACTATGTGCATCCAAGGCAATGCTATCCCAGGACATTTTGGAGATATTACTATAGAATATGATTATGATCATATGGGCTTTATTATTTATTAATGGTGTGTCAGCAGGGCTAAGTTGCAATGCTCAGTGAATTCATCCCAATGCTCGTTTAAAGACTTCTGTGACAGGATATTATGGATGCAATTAAACTCCATATCAGCTGACTTGAAATGAAACGAATTATGGAAGAGACTGTGGACTGGCCTGATTCAATCGGTTGAATGACCTTAAGAGCACCAGTGAGCTTTGCCTGAAGAGGCTCTGCTTGTGGGTAGAAGCTTCAGCTTGTGGCTGACGGTCATAGAGGGCTCAGTCTGATAGCCTCCCCTACATAGATTTCAAACTTGTCTACTTGCACCCAGTGGCAGTTTGAATGTGAAATGTCTCCCATAGTCTCATGTGTTTTGAATACTTGGTCTCTATCTGGTAGCAATTTGAGAGTGGACTTTCCTGGAGGATAAGTGTCACTGACTGGGAGCTCGCCTGTACTAGTGACCTCACTCAGACAACATCCACACAGAGGTGTGAGCTCAGCTCATTTTTGCTGCTTTCTACTAGGTGTGGCAAGAGGTCACACAAAGCTTCCTGCTCGTGCCTTGCTTTTCCTTGTGCCGATGGCACTTCCCCTTGAAATGGTAAGAAAAATTAAACTCTGCCCTCCCAACGCTGCTTTTGCTCAGGTGTTTTTTTTTTCCTCAGCAATGGAGAAGCTAAACTATAACACAGCCCATAGTGATATAAGGTAGTTCCTTTAATAAACACTTTAATAAATATCTGCCACCTTTGTTTTATATTCCTATTATCTCCATTTATTTATTAAAACAAAAATTCTTAACATTTCTAATTCCAATTTAGCAACTTGTTTTCATTTTATAATTATTTTCTCAGATAGTAAAGAAGCCAGTTCCACTATTTTAATATAATAACTTATTTGACCAATTTGCCTTAATGTATCTAATTTCCATCAAAAGTGGCTACCGCTTCCCCTTTATGCCTCAATCTAGCTGTGAGAGCCAGAACCAGGTTGCCAAACTGTCTTCCAGCTTTCCTAAAACTCTCATGTACCCTCGCACTGTCTTTCTTTCTGCATAACACTGAAGCACACTTTCTTATCCTCTGGCATTCACACTGGAATCCTCTTCATCCCCAGCAGAGTGCCTTGGTCTCCCCATGTAAAAGCTGCCTTCACTCCTTGCAAGCTCAGAAACCTGTTTCCCAGCTTCTGTGTGGGTGCCTTCCAATTCATATATAGCTTGGCTGTGGACAATATATGTTATCTCTGTAGCTTCATCCAATCCCTTTTGAACGAAGTTGCTCTGGGAAAAAAAGAGGAAGAATATGAGCTTCAAGAGACATCTTTCATGTTAGCTTGGAGCAATTTTAGGATGAGAAGATAGTTTATGGAGACATTTTTCTTGGTCACACTGAGGAGGCTGCTTTTGGAATCTAATGGCAAAGTTCGGTGACTGATAACCATCCCACAAGGCACACTCCAGCTCCCAAAACAAAGACCCGTTCACCTGAGGTCAAGAGTGTCAAGGTTGAGAAACCCTGCATCAGACATATGTGCAGAAAGCACTAAAAATCTTTAATTTTCAAATATTGTTTAGGCTACTGCTTTTCTCTTGAATCACATTTCCACAGAGTCCTATGTTTCCAACAAAACTGATGGACTATTCAATTGTTGACCATATTGGATTTTCTAGAATAATAAAAAAACCTGAGCAACTAAAACCTCATTTTGTTGGTTCAGCTATCAAAATTGATGGATGGGGACCAGAGACTCTCTAAGTTTCATTCAGATGTAGCCAGGATGCTTCCCCCAATTAATTTTCACAAATATATTTTATTTTAAATGTCATGCTAGTCAAATTTTAAATGGGCACCACACTCAACCAACTGTCTCTGGTAGCTGCATCACTGAATTCAAAGATGTTGGGCTGATGGCACCTATTGAAGAGGGCTCACACAGTGTTGTGAGAAGCGTTCCCTGATGCACACTCTCTGGACCAGTCCCATCAACACCCCAAGGGTGTGTCAAACAATCTACACACCTACGCTGCTTCCCAGACAAGCTGAATTGGAACTTCTCCAGGTAAGGCTCTGACGTCTGTAGTTGAACAAACTTTCTACATAACTACATTCACAAAATGCTGAGAATCACTGAAGCAAAGAGTACTAACCCGAGAAGGATCTATTTTCAAGTCTGCCAAGGGGACATAATCACATTTCCCTGCTTACATTAAGGAATTTGAAGATATTGATGTTTCATATACATGATGTTTCTGTATCCTCCATCCATTCCTGCAAATAACATTCCTGATCACAAGGACAGCATGGAGAAGCATACAGAATATACAGAAGGCTGAGAATCGGTTCCTAACTAGCCACAGGACAAGCGCTGACTCCTCCAGTATGTTCTAGGTCTCTAAGATGGTTTTCTTTGTAGAAAAATAACTTTTCTCTGGTCAGATGGCTCTATAATAGCAGCACATATGTCTTATGATTGGAGGACTGAAGTTACTGAAGGAAAATTTTTACTTGGTGTGATTTATCTTTGCAAGATTCGTGCATGAAGCAATCGATAAACTAAAAAAAAAATAGAGTATGTTTTAAAGGAAAAGTCAAGTTATGTTCTGTTTTAGTCCAAGAACTTACCTGAATCAGAGAACCATCATGCATATTTGAACTGTGTCACAAGTATTCCAGTATTCTGAGAACTTTTGTATTACTGCCTAAATTTGTTGCAGAATTTCATAGGACTGAGGTTGTTCAAAGCTTGAGAATAACCAAAATCATGATTCTCATACTAAGGTGAGAGGTGTTCCATTATATGTAAAAAGTGTACTCTGAAAGTTCCGGTTTTCCCTTTGCATTAAGCCTATGATCCATTTAGAGTTAGTTTCTAACACAGATGACCAGTTGTTCTGGCCCAGACTGTTCAAGAGGACAGTCTTCCTCTCTGCAATTATATATTTTGTGTGCCTTTTTCTAGGTTCTATTGTGTCTTATTAATGCTAATGTTCCTTCTCCGGTGATTTGATTTGATTGCTACAGCAGTGTAAGAAAATCCCTGAGATTGATTTGACCTACTTTATTCTTCTTATTCTAGCAATTTGTCTTTCTATAAAATGGTACTATAAATTTATTAGTTCTATACATATAAGTAGCACTGAAGGCTTTATAGCATTGAATGTCTGAATTCATCTGTGTAGGGTTCTGTTCATTTGCATAGAGTATCTGTTCCTTTAGGTCTTCTTACCTTTCCTTCATCGGTATTTTGTTACTTTAAGCTCCAGACTCTGCACAAACTTTGTTAGACTTTTGCTCAAGTATTTCATTTTATTTGGAGTACTTATAGTAGTATACTGTTTTCAATGTCTGTCTTCACATGTTCCTTTTTAGTATAAAGAATGTGATCAGTTTATGTGTTGATCTTATATTCTGTATCCCTTTAAAACTTATTGTTTTAGGAAGTCTTTTATAGATGAATTGAAATGTTCTACAATCATGTCACCTGTAAAAGAGGAGATCTTAGAAGGAAAGAATTCAATGTTTCATACTTTCCCCTAAGCTTTTTTTGGAGGGACCCTTAATTGAGAAAGTTTTCTTCTATTTTTAATTCATTTGAGAATTTATTTTTTTTCTTTTCCCAGTCCTTTATTAACCAATATTTTTTAAATTTTTATTTGTTTTTTAACATTTCAGTTTTTATTGATAGCTTCCATAATTATAGACCATGAACCATTATCATGCCCTCCCCCCTCTTCCCCATATCTCTTCTCCCTCTCAATTAGTCTCTGTTTTGCTTTGGTGTCATCATCTTTTCCTCCCATCATGTGTAGGTATTTTCAGGTACTGTGAAGTCATGAATATCAAGGCCATTTTGTGTCTGGAAGTTTGCATTGTAAGCAGTCCTACGCTTCCTCTGGCTCTTACAGTCTTTCCACCATCTCTTCAACAATAGACCCTGAGCCTCAGGAAGTGTGATAGAGATGTCCCAGTGCTGAACACTCCATTGTCGTTTTTTCTCAGCACTGTGGTGTCTTTTGCATTATCCCAGTGGTTACTGCCATCTGAAAAAGAGCAGCTTCTCTAGACAAGAGTGAGAGTAGCATTAGTATATGAGTATACTCATTTTTTAAAGTGCTTTTAAGGCAGTTTGGTTGGTATAATATATGCATTTATAATTTTGACAATTTCAGTAATCATATATAAAATATATGAGAAATAATATTTTACAAATCACATATCCCTATTTATCTTCATATTTATTTTCTTCATATTGTTAAAATGACATAACAAAAACATTAGGCATGGTCATATTCAATATGTGCTATATTTAATATATGTACGTGTGTTGTAGGAACATATTTTTCATATTTGGCATTTCTTCATGAATTAATTTAACATTGTTTATTAACTTTATATGATATTTTATTAAAATTTTCATTTATTTTGACCTTTTTTCCTAATCCACAATTAGACATTACAGTTTAGCATTTGAGTGACAAGTTTGCACCAAAGATGTTGTGGTTGTTTGAAGGTATAAAGTCCCCCTGTGGTGGTTTGGATCAGATATACCCCATAAACTCATGTGTTCTGAATACTTGAACCCCAGATGGTAATAAAGTGGTAAATTGGGAGGTGGGACCTTGTTGAAGGAGCAAGGGTGTGGAGCTTGAGTATTCTTAGCTCCTAGCCTACTCCAAATGCTGGTTGGCTCCCTGCTGCTATTGTCCATCTGATATGGGTCAGGAGGTGATCTCCAGCCTCTGTTCTACCTCTTCCCTCTGCCACTGTGGAGCTTCCCCTTGAGACTGCAAGCCAGAATTTTAAAAAGAAAAAAAGAAAAAGAAAAGAAAGAAAAGAAAAGAAAAGAAAAGTAAAGAAAAAAATGAAAAACCTTTCCTCCCATCAGCTGCTTTTGGTTGGTCCCAGAAATGCAAAGGAAATGACAACACCCCCATAGCCTCATGAGTGGATTAAACCTTATGCTAAATCCCCAGCTGGGGAACCCTGCTGGGGGAGCCTCCTTGGGGAGCCCTGGTGGTGGAGTGTGTCACTGAGTGAGGGCCTTGGTGTTTTATAATCAAACTTTCTTGCCAGTGCTAGCAAGCTCACTCTCTCAATTTCCTCCAAAGAGAATTTCTTTTAAAATCATGGATTCATGGGCTGGAGAGATGGTTGATTGCCTACAAAGCCTGACAACCCACACCCACCAGATGTACAAAGGGGCATCTGGAGTTTGTTTGCAGTGTCTGGTTTCATTGTCTCTCTCTATGCTTGCAAATAAATAAAAATATTATTCAAAAAACATGGATTCATATTGGATTCCTCTAATGCCATTTTGATACTAATCAATATGGTCATACAATCATTATTTTGTTGTTGAGGATGGAGTTTTTTTCTACTCTAATTTATTTTCAATATTACTGTGTCCCTAAAAAGAAAGAAGTATATTTTCATTATTTTGGTAAGTATGTTAGGTCATTTCTTCTATTAGTATACAGCAGATATTACTGAACTGAATATAATATTACACAGAGAAAAATTTTTAATATATAAACATCAAAAAGATATAGAGGAATTCTGGAAGAGTAATGTAGAAAATAAAGACATTTTGAAATAAAAGTCCCTCACCAACATATGTAAATCAGTGTAAGAGCCTTGGAAGGGTACTTTTCCATCCTTTTAAGTAAGTGTTTTGGCACACATTTTGGGGGGTTAGTGTAGAAATCATGAGTTGTATTATGGCATTTATGCAGCAGATAATGCTCTTCGATACTCTGCACATCAGTAAATTTTTGCTTAACTTAATCCCTCTCCACTTAATGGCTTGTATAACTGATGGATCCTGTCTTGTTGGAGATTCTAATGCATTAGAATAGTGGTAAATCTGCAAAAAAAGTAAATCATGTCACTGTTTAATCTATGCAGAAATATGTGCATATACACAAAGAGGTACATAAATACAACACTATACTTACACAAATAACTCAGGTGCTCCAAGTATAAACAAATCAAGAGGCTAAGCAAATTAAATGCTTTGGAAAATTGCACTGTCATGCTACGGAAGCTAAATTTAATTTATGTTTTGAATTAATGATTTATTTCTTGGTGACAGGAAGCAAAATATCCAGGGGGAGATAGGCATGAGACCTATCTCATGAACCTAAGTAATGGCTACAAAGCTTGTTATTTCTTAAACATGATTATCTTTGTTTAAAAAATCTTTCAATTTTCTATATCACTTCCTAGAGCATTCATAGTAAATACTATAAGTAGACAACTGAAAACAAAGGAAATTTATCCTTTGGCATTTCTCGAGGCTACAAACATGCAAAGTGTTGGTAGGGCCATGCTCTCTCTGTAGGCTCTGAGGAAAATGTTGTCCGCCTTATCTTAGCTCTTGGTGACTTTTAACAACCCTAGTTAGCCCTTGGTTTATAGTTAGATCAGTCTTTTCTCCGCCTCCATTGTCATACAGCTTCTTCTCTGTGAAAGTCATGTGACATTTTCAGTGTGTGTCTTTTGTAAGAATACTAGCTATTGGCTATAGGGCCCAGCCTAATCCACTATAACCTGGTGTTAAATCCTAAAATCTGCAAGATCTAAGTAGCGACATTACTAACTCTGGGTGGACATGAATTTTGAGGAGTTACCATACAATCTATATATTTACCCACTTTGTTTTAGAATGCATTCTCACTTAGCTTCCAACTGCTTCCCCTTCTGCAATGAACATTTTACTAATGAAGCAGTTTGTGGGTAACATTCGACTTTACAGTTGGTATCACAGTGCCAATTTCTGCAATAACATGGTGCTGAGTGTCAGTCACACCCTGAGGACACTTTCCCTTCACCTATGAGCCAGTTTATTCTGCAGAAACCATGGACAACACAGCCCTCACACATCAGCTGTCTATTTTAAAGGAATGTTCATTCTTTAAGTTTCTGCTGAAAATTAGACAGTTACTTTTTCATATGAATCCTTACCAACAAGAGAATCTGACAATTAGACTATGAAACGTTGTCCTATATGCATGCACACTTTTATTTAGGAATTCTAAGTCTGGAGGTATTTGACAAATCATTATAGATTCTCCTTGTCCAGACTGAGAGTAGGGAAAATAGCAAATAGAAAGAGAAAGGTAGAAAGCATTCAAAAAGTTCTCAGGAAATGTAGTAGAAAAGAAATATAAATATTAACACTTAGGAAATTATTTCATATGTAAAGAATATCATTAAGTACTTACATCTGTCTAAATATATTATAAAATATTATACTTGATAATGTCAAATTTTAGGGTATGTTATTTTTTATACAGGTAAGAAACATAAAGCTTACCCTCTCTTCCTGAAAGAAAAAACACAGAAGAATTGAAGTTCCAGAGGCTGGATGGATGGCTCAGTGATAAAAGGTGCTTGAATGCAAAACCCAATTGCCTAGGTTTGATTCCCAGCACTCAACTCATATAAAGATGCACAAAGTGAAGCATGTATCTGGAGCTCCTTTGCTGTGGCCCTGGCACACCCATTCTCTTTTTCTGTTTGCCCATTTCTCTTAGTCTTTCATAAACAAACAAACAAACAAATAAATAAATAAATAAATAAAATATTTGAGCCAGAATTCTTAAAATCCACACCCAGTGTCTTTCCTTTAGCATGCACTGTCACCTCTTGGCCCATAGCTCTACTGGAATCATTTTCCGTCACTTTTTGGTTTCCTTATGGCATTTCCATACATTTATATGATGCCCTGGATCCTCTTCTGATTCCCACCTCCTTCCCCTTTGCAATTCCACATCCACAACAAGCCGCTTTGTGTCCTCGTGCTCCCTTTTCCCACCCTAGTCTTCATACACGCTCGGAAAATGCATGTAATTGTCATTTTGAGGTTGACTTCTTCCACTTAATATGATGATCCTCAATTTATCTGTTCTCTCACCCTCAGTTTTATCTATTTTCTTGCAAATGGTGTAACTTTAATTTTGGTGAAACAAAACTCCTTTTTATCTACATACATATTTTCTTTATCCATTAATGGACATTCTACAATGAGGCTATTGTGAATCATGCAACAAGAAAAATGTACACATAGGTATCTCTCTTGTGGTGTTTTGAATGTCAACAGCCTCCAGTGCTTGTGATTAGTCTCCAGCTGGTGGCCTTTGGGAGACAGACCTTTGCTAGAGGAGATGTGCCCTGGGGGCAGGCTGTGAGGTTTATTAGTACAGCTCACTGGATGTGGTATTCAGACTTCTCCTGCACAGATACGGATGTATGAAGATGTAAACCAGAAGTCTTCTCTGCCATGCTTTCTTCACCATGATGAAACTTCCCCTAGAAACTGTAAGCCAGAAATAAACCCTTTCCTTCCATAAGCTACTTCTGCTTGGGAGCTTTGTCCTGTCACTGAGAAGGTGACTTCTACATCTACAAACTGCATATCTACTCAGCAAGTGAGAGCTGGACCATATGGAAGTTCTGTATTTAACTCTTTGTGGAACCTACACACTGATTTCTATAATGGCTGCACTAATTTGTAATTCCTACCAGCAGATCTCCCTCCTTTTAAACGTTAGTTTCCTGCTTTTGTTAGTCCAGTGGGCCACATCTCCCATTTGAGATGCAGCAGCTCTCAGTCAGTCAGAAAGGGAGAACTAAGCAAACGTAAGAGAAGCAGAACCACCCAAGACAAATGCCATGGAGAGTGCTTTCCTTCAGTTGTCCTTCAGCATAATCTACTTTCGATTCATTCAAAGTCTGACTTCAACAGTGATCCTCACTGTGGGAAAAAGGGTTCAGGGGAGAAGTGAACTAAATAAGAAAACCCATTTTAATCCCTTTTCAGTTTAGCAGAATCAGAAGTGACTTTGTTGTCCCTTCCTTCTTGGCTGCCACACATCCTCTGTGTCATATCTAAAGTAGCTTCATTGGCCTCTCTTGGAAGATATCTTGGAATGTTGCAATAAATCCTTTTTAATTGATCCTAGTTTCTTAGAATGTGAAGGACATATTTATTGTAATAAGAAAGATAGAAAAGGTGTATGTCACACTTGTGTGAAGGTAAAACTCAATTAATATATAACATATTATATAATATATTCACTATTAGGCATGTGAAAATACTTTTGCCATGGGCTGTATGCATGGTGAGGCACAGTGAATGGACAAAGACCATTTTCACAAAAGGCAACATATTAAAAGGTTCTGAATCAAGGCTCCCTTACTAGCAATTAAAAAATGACATTTTTACATGAAGCATAAAGTAGCTAACAAATGAAGCTATAATCATGGGGTGATTATCAAATAAACTTGCTTGCATTTATGGAGGCAGAGATCTATTGGGAAATAGCCACATGGTAATTTAAGAAAAAAACAAATTCATATGAATTTAGATAAAGTTTCATAATGTGATAAATGATTTATTACAGCTTTGTTTGTATTAACCCAGATGGTGTGTAATTTGGAAATGTTTCACTGCCTAGAGAGAGATGACTTATAAATGGCATGCACCTCCATCATATATACAACATGACCGCCTGACCACATTCCCTTCTAGAAGGACCATACCCTGTGGGTAAGAAGGGGAATGACATGATTTGGAATGAATCTTCAAGCCAGGCACAATTTGGGAGAGGAAAGTATTTATTGAAACTACAGATTGAGGGAAAGTTCTGTAACAACAAGAGGCTGGCTCTCTTTCACAGGTCCGAGCAGAGAGAAAAACCCATCATGTATACCACACAAATAAAACAGCAAACAGGCAGGAGGGCTAAGGAGAGAGTCTCTTCCCCTTTATATAGCCTTAGGGTGGGGTCTTGCAACCCTTCCCCAGACTTAATGGCTTCCTGAGTCTCTGGAATTTCCTTCCTGCACTGCCCACATAGGAAAGGATGTTTACTTCTAGCTTCTTTGAGCTTCTTTACATCCTGCCCCCTACTGAGAGGCTGCCTTCCTGTAAACATCCTACCCAAGATAATTAAAAAGATCAAGTTGACAACAAAACCTAACCAACACACATGACATCTTGCTTGTTGAGTAAGACACAGTGGTGCACACAATGACAACACTCAGATAATCAGACGAGTGATTAAGTGAGAAGAATTTGTTCTAAATGACTGCCTGACTGGAGGACCTAAGAAATATGACCAATGTCTCACATCAGACAAAAGAGCTATTTGAAGTGACCATCCTCAAAGTTTCTGTTTTACATCTTTTTGGGAACTATCTGTATTTATCCCTTTTATTGTAAGAATATAGCACAGTGATTCAATCTCTTTGATGGTATCCTTACTGACTTTCAAATCAGGTACAGGAAAAATTTTCCGGATGATTCATTTTAAATTTTTATGCACAGTGCTGTGCTGGGCTTCCTTTCCTTTATCTTTCATATTTTTAAGAGGTTCTTAACCTAGAACTTCAAGGTGTCTCTGAAATAGGGTGTCCAGAGCAGAATAGAAGGACAGGGAAAATTATGGGGATATGGGAAGGGAGAAAAAAACCTTCCCCTAGAGTCTGGTTAAAGACTCATTGGCTGAGAATAAAGAATTCCAACATAATTAACATTTGCTGAAGGCCATTCTCCCTTCAGGGCTATAAGATGAATTTTTTCCACGAATTTCATCAGAAACCCACATTTATAATAAAATGTCATGTCCCAACCCCCATGCACAATTCTGGTAGCTCTTGTCTTTAGTTTCTCAGAATGTAATCCCATCTAAGGCACCTCTGAAGACATTCTGGACTATCAGTTATCCAAAAGGAAATCAGGTATAGAGGGGAAGCGCCCTTCGAAAACCATTGAACAATGAAATTTCAAAAAATTCCAAACACATATGTGCAGTCATCACTGGCAAACTTAAGTGTGACTTTTGTTTGTTTGAGGCAGGGTCTCACCCTAGCACCAGCTGATTTTGAACTCACTCTGTAGCCCAGGCTGGCCTTCAACTCTTGGAGAATTTCCTACCTGAGTCTCCTGTGTACTGGGATTAAAAGCAGGAGCTACCAAACCCAGCAAAACATGACTTTTTAACGAAGCCCACCCATGCTCGTGGGTGAACTTTCTTCTTTCTCTAAGCATCCTTTCTTCTATTTTTAATAAACTCAATTCTACTTCTCATTGGCTTGTCCTATTCCCTCCCCTCCCATGGAATGACCAAGGACTTTGTTTTGCCAGAGTGGAGGTCTCAAAATAAAACTCCCCAAACTGTTTCAGGCCACAGCTTGGCACTACCCCTCTATTCCTGCTGACAATAACCCTCTCAGGGGAGTTTTAAATCTTTATCTTGTGCAGGCATTTTTCTGCTGCTGAGTGGGTTCATAACAATAAGCACCTCCATTGCTCCTCAGAAAACAAGTAGGTTACAATTTCCTTTCTTCCCTGTGTGCTTGCCTGTGTGTGTGTGGATATGCAAGTGGTGCTGACTTGTGCTTTCTCACTAATGATACAGCCCTGTTTGTTTTCAGTTTTTAAGTCTTTGCACAGATTCTGTACATAGCGAGTTCACTTACATTGGAGAGCTTTCCTGAGAGGCACTTCACTGAGAACATATTTGAGAAAAAAGATAATTGAATTGCTGAGTCCAGATTTAATTAATCAATAAAGTGTATGATGGTAGATGGTACTGAATCAAACAGATGGCATTCATTAGCAAGTCAAAGAAAAACAAGTATGAAAGGAAGACATCTGAAGAAAAATGACAAAGTGTTTTATGCTCATGTATTTTATGTGGGATATGTTAAAGTCTTTTAACCCAGCCTAGGAACAGAAAACGCAGTATAACCTTGCTGGGTGAGGAATATTTTTTTCTCATTCAGATACACTGATTCATCTACTTATCATGCTAACTTTATCTTAGAAAAAGACCAAGTCATTTTGCCTAATTAAAAATGAAGGTTATTTGAGAGATGAAATTCGATGAAATTGAAATAACCTTTTAGTTAAATAAAAAATTGGAATAAAGTAAAACTGGTCAGCTAGGGCTAATCAACCTCAAGGTCCACCCAAAGCAGCACACCTCCTCAGCCAGGTTCTACTTCCCAAACTGCCACCAGCTGGGAACCAAGTATTTAAAATACAGGAGTTTATGGGGGAAAAACTAATTCAAACCACCACAAATGGAAAACAAATACATTCCCAAAAAAGTTTTGAGTTGATTTTAATCATTGTTCTTTAGTTTTGTTGAAATAAATTTTAATCATTCTGTATATATTTCTTAGATCTCCTATTGAGAGGCCAACTCTTATAAGCACAGTTGGCTTTCTTTTTATTAACCTTGAAAAATAAACAGGGGCAAAGATTGTGGAAGCTGGCATTCACTATGCATGGCTTACTTGGGGCTCATAGCAGCAGAAGCTGTGAATGGACTTACTGGATGGTTACTGCACATGTTAAGTCAGAATTCTATTGTCATGTACAGTCTGCTCATTGTCCAGTTGTCTATTCAATCTATCTGACTGCATCCTGTAAGAAAAAACTTCTGGGCATAGGTGTGCCCTTTGGCATATGTAAAACATAGACTCCTGTGCTGGCTCTGGTGCTATCATACGTGAGTTCTGCACGTTGTATGAATGGCACATGGACACTTTCCACAGCAGATGCATGATTAAACGTCCATCAATATTCCCTTAAAATAAAGCACCCATCCTACCACATTATCGTCTCAGCTCTCGTGACTCTGAGATTAAGATTCCTGCTGAGGACATTTAAGCTCTATTTTTATCCTCTTTCCCTTCCCCAATATGATTGGTACTTCTATTTCTAACAACAGTGTCAATCACTTGAATTCATAAAACTCCATGATCCTCCTCCCCACCCCTGGGAATTATTTAGTCCATACAAAACTAGCTCCCTTGTCAAATGCTGAAAGACCCATCAAATGTTCATTAGGTTCTCTGCAGCCTTACTGTTCAGAATGAGATGGACAATCATCCACTCCATTGTGTAGTATGAAAGGCAGAATGTGATTCTACATTATGTACCATTCCGTACAGTGAGGGATAGCTGCAAACACTGCTGTTTGAAGATATATTTATGTGACAGAATGCTCATCACGTGTTGAGATTCACTACTGTCATTGAGTCTTTGTTACACCTTTTGAGATATTTCTCATTTCTTTTCTTCTCACAATGTACCCTCTACTTTTGACATTCATGAAACTAAATATGTCTACAGAGTTTAAGATATACTTAAACTACAAGCTAAGTAAAACAAAATATCATCCATCCCAAAAGAGAAAATATTTCCCCACATTTATATGAAATAACAGAGAAATCGATATTTATTCTTTTTTAATAAGACCCACGTCACCCAACATTGGTTCCCATTAACATATTCTATGTTAAAATGTTTAATAACTACCTTCCTTGTTCCATGGTTAGAAGTATACAATATACAGCTGATGCTTATAACATTCCCCTTAGGTTTATATTGTCACAAATTCATGCTACCAGTGGAGTGACTATTGGTCCATGAGAGACACAGTGTCTCAATCTTCTGTATTTCAGGATGGGACTCTGGTTGGAATTTGCAAAACATACTATGTCTTCTGATCTTTTCCAAAAATCATTGGATAAAATAGGATTAGAGACAAATTGATGGTTTTGTCTGAGATAACCAAGATGGTAGACTTTGAGAACTCAAACTATGAAGGTTAGATTAGCTACAGCAGCAAAAGAGACTTAAATCATTTGTTTAATAGTCTGTGGCACAAATGTATCACAAGGAGTGAGCATGTGCCGTGGTCACAGACTGTCCCAGAGTCCCATACATGGGACACAGGAGAGACAGAGAACAGAGAAGATAATGAATAAATGCTTATGGAACAAATGAATACAAAAGCTTCTTACCTCATCAGTGAGCTTCAACATCAACCTCATTCCTTAACTTTATCTAATTATTGCTCATGTCTGATGAGTTCCACTCTCTTTCTCCCATCTCTCACTGATGAAAACATGATGTTTTCTTCAAATTCTCATCTTAAAATTCTTTCAACATTTCCTTATAGGCAAAATAGTGATTAAAAAATTTTATTGGAAGCTTCCATAATTATAGACCATAAACCATTATTATTCCCTCCCCACCCTCTATCAATCCCCTCCCCCTCTTATTAGTTTCTATTTTGTTTTGGTGTCATCATCTTTTCCTACTATTATGAAGGTCTTGTGTAGGTATTATCAGGCACTGTGAAGTCATGAATGTAAAGCCCATTTTGTGTCTGGAAGTTTGCTTTGTAAGCAGTCCTACCCTTCCTTTGGCTCCTCCAATCTTTCCACCACCTCTTCCACAATAGACCCTGAGCCTCAGGAAGTGTGATAGAGATGCCCCAGTGCTGAACTCTCCATTGTCACTTCTCAGAACTACGGTGTCTTTTGAGTTATTGCAGTGGTCACTGCCATCTGAAAAAGAGAAGCTTCTCTTGCCAAAAGTGAGAGTACCATTATGTGGGTATGAACATTAAAAAAGTGCTTATAAGACTGTTTGGTGGGCATAATGTATTTAGGTAGATAACAGTAGACAATACTCCCCAAGGGCTCAGTACCTCCCCTGCCGCAGGCTTTTGACTAGACCTTCAATACAAGGCATGTAATCCCTTCCATAGACTGGGCATCCAGTCCAGTTAGAGAGCAGTTGGTTTCCACAAAAATGTGCCACTATTGCCCCAGATGGCACATTTGTTCTGGCTGGCCAATCTTAAAGCTCTTCAGGTTCACTACTGTTTGCCATCATTGAGGCCTTATCTCTCCCATAGGGCTATGTGCAGACATCGCTTTTTTTGGCTCTCTGTCAGCTGGTTTACAGGGAGGAGGTTTCCAGCTCAGCTGCAGCTTGATTTCTCAGTAACTTGTAGCCCAAGTATGTGTAGTTTTCAGCAATAGGGTCTTACCATCTCTTTCTAGCAGGCAACCAAGATCCATGGCAATGGCTTGTAATGTTTTGGGGGCCTCAGGAACCTCCCTGGCCAACAACTCACTGGAAGGTATCCTGTTCCTGGCAATGAAATTTTTCTAGTAACAATCTATGGCTAATGGGTGTGCCATGATCCAAAGAAGTAGGTTTCGGTATGGCTTCTGCTAAACCTCTTAAATTGATTAACCCTCCTCTTACCCCTCGTTTATTCAATCCCTTACCCTGAACCCAGTCATTGCACTCCTGGTAATCTGTTTGTTTGCTTACATATATACACTACCCTAACCTCAACTTGCCCTTCCCTCACCTTCATAGCCCCTGTCTATCTTTCTCACCTCTACTACCGACTTTTATTCCAACTCACATTCAAATCTGAACACTTGTAGCTAGGATCCACATATAAGAAAGAACATGCATCCTTTGGCTTCGTGGGCCTGAGTTACCCAGTTAGCATAATACTTTCCAGATCCATTCATTTCCCTGTAAATTTCATAAATTCATTTTTATTTGCTGCTTAATAGAACTCCATTGTATAAATGTACCACATCTTCATTATCCATTCATTAGCTGAGAGACATCTAGGCTGGTTCCAGTTCCTAGATATTGTAAATAGAGCCACAATAAACATGGATGAGCAAGTATCTCTAAGATACTGACTAGAGTCCTTAGGATATATGCCAAGGAGTGGTATAGCTGGGTCATGTGGTAAATCTATATTCAGCTGTCTCAGGAACCTCCACACTGCTTTCCACAATGGCTGCACCAGTTTACATTCCCTCCCAAAGTGTAAAAGGGCTCCTATTTTTCACATCCTCACCAGCATTGTCATTTGTTTTCTTGATGGTATCCTGACAAAAGTGAGAGAAAATCTCAGAGTGGTTTTAATTTGCATTTCCCTGGTTGCTATGGAGGTAGAGCATGTTTTTAGATGATTATAGGCCCTTTGCATTTCTTCTTTTGAGAAGTTTTTATTCAGTTCCATAGCTCATTTTTTATTGTGTTCTTTGATTTTTATGATTTAGTTTTTCTGAGTTATTTGTAAATCCTGGATATAAATCCTCTGTCAGAAATATAGCTGGCAAAGATTTTTCTCTCATTGGGTAAATTACCTCTTTTCTCTATTCAAAATGTAAAGCTTTTTAATTTCATGAGGTCCCAATGTTTGATTAGTGGCTTTACTTTCTGAGCAACTGGGATTATGTTCAGAAAGTCGTTGCCTAGACCAGTATGTTGAAGTGTTTCCCCTACTTTTTACTCTAGCAGTTTCAGAGTTTTAGCTCTGATATTGAGGTCTTTGACCCATTTGGACTTGATTCTTGTGCATGGAGAGAGATAAGAATCTATTTTCCTCCTTCTACATATAGATGTCCAGTTTCCCCACCACCATTTGTTAAAGAATCTGTCTTTTCTACAATGAATACTTTTGGACTTTTTGTCAAAAA
>PVHP010025691.1:0-25307 GCA_004024765.1 Zapus hudsonius | reverse complement strand
GAGGGAGGGAGAGAGAGAGAGAGAGAGAGAGAGAGAGAGAGAGAGAGAGAGAGAAAGTATGGGCATACCAGAGCATCTTGCCACTGCAAATGAACTCCAGACATTTGTGACACTTAGTGCATCTGGCTTTATGTGGTGTTGTGGAATTGACCCCAGGCCATCAGGTTTGAACAGGGAGGGATACATAACTGAGTAAGACAACTGTGCAGCTTCAGGAAGCATCCCGACTGAAAGCCATGACTCAGAGGGCAGTGGTCACTCTAAAGAAAGCAAAATCATTCCCATAGTCCCGTGCCAGTGAGGTAATCCCTTGGTCTGTCCAACTATCCCTACTTCTAACCATAAGAGGCATAGAGCCAAGTTGTGTGCACTTTGCTATGTGTAGCAGAACTCCAGAGCCCAACTCTCCAGAGCTCTTAAATACTGGGACTGAAGACAGCAGGTCCCTTCAAACGTTCAGTATTTGTTAAAAGAAGATGCATTTGTTTTTGCTTTCTTGAGACAGGGTCTTGCTCTGTGCTCAGGGTGGCCTGGAGCTTTTGACCCTCTTGCCTCAGCCTCCCAAGTGCTGGGACCACAGGCATGTATCCCCAGCCTGGCTAAAAGGAGACACTTTAAAAGTCATGCAATCAAGGTTCACTAAGTGCCAAGCATGCTGAGGAAACAAATGAGTCTTAAGAGGGAAAAATATACACCTGCCACTCAGGGCCAACTCTGCTTAATTTTTCTCTGTGTTTTCTTTGTGTACACAATTGTAGCATATAATATAAAACCAATTACATGTAATTTCTAAAACAAAATATTTCATTGCTATGATCATACCAAACAACAGCCATACCTTGCCAGAATCCTGGATCATTTTGACGTTTTCAGAACCAAATTTATCTGAGTAAAGTTTAAGGAGTCTCTGAGAAATTTCTGACAGAGGTGTGAGTTTGGGTTCTTTATAAATATACTCCTTTCCGTCCTCATCTTCAAAGAATCCCTGTGACCAAAAAGTATAATTAGAGCCATCCCCAAAGCAGAAGCCCCAGGCTGACTACCCAGGAAGCAGGAAGGGTTCTTTGGTTATGGGGGGGGGGAACAGTAATAACAGCAAACCAGTAATGAAAAAATAAGGAGTGATTCCAAAATAAAATCCTGCTTCAACAAGCTGCTCCACAGGAAGGAAATGGTAATACGAGGGAGTCTGGGTGCAAAGAGAAAGAAAGACATGAAGCTGCTAAATTACTCAAGAATGCTGCCATTAAGTGTTGGGTGAAAGGAAAGGTTTGGGGTTCAAGACTGTGTCACTCGGTGAAAGTCAATGAGGGTCAAGCCTGTTTCACATCCCAGGAAGCAGAACTCACACATGACCAGCAACCTCTCCCATCTGTACAGGATTTCACAGCGTGGCCTGAGCGGGCCAAGCAAAAATTATATAAAGGTTGAATTAATTCAATTTTGCTTTACTGATAAGAAAAATAGTATTTAATGGTCTGTAGTGACTGATGGGAAACTATTTTCATCATCGCTAGTCATGTCTGACCACAGGTTTAGAATTCTATGGGAAGTGAAAAAGGTTGAAAATTAAAACAGTCCAAATTGGGGTTAATATTTGAAATTAAAAAATTTAAAGTTTCTCATGTAAAGGAGAGAAAACAGTACAAAAAAAACACACACAATATATACGTAAAAATAAAAAGCAGGCTAACACGAAACAAAAACCACCCACATCAAACTAGGAGTTTAGATGCAGTCATTTCACTACATTACTTGCTTTTTAAACATTTTCTGTAATTACCTCCACATCTGTTTCACTGTCTGTAAACTGGTATTGCTATAAAGTTACAAAAGACAATAACAGAATAAATTGAAGGTTATAAAATGCTCACAGAAAAAAGTCACATACCCTAAATAAGTGGATTATCATTTATTCCATTTAATAATGTTAGAGCTTGAAGGTTAAAACTGAAGTTAAATTTAAGTAACCCCTTTCATCCAGGGTTCCTAAAGTATTACATGGTAAATAGACTTGTGGAGATACTATATTATGAACGACCAAGATGCCAAGGCTGAAAGAACATGAAGAGGTCTTAATTTTGGTTTAAAACATGCAGTATAGGTGTAAAAGAAATAGATGGTTTCTGTAAATGGAATAAAATGTTAATTTTCTTTTTGGAGTTTGAAATGACCAGACAATATACATACAGACTTGAAAATGAAACTTGCAAACCACAGTGAAGTATCAAAGACATTCCAAATAATTGTCTTACGGAGGAAGAACTTACCGCTGCCTTAAGAAAGTAATAAAGAAAAAGACAGGAGGGAAGGAAAAAAAAAAAAACAAAGCAGAGTTTACTTGGAGAAAGATCAGAACCATAGCACACATGACAAATTCGTCAAATCTGCATTTAGGATGGGAAATTTATAAGACTACTTTGCAGAGTTACAAATACAAGGGTGTAAGACAGTGTAAGAGCAAAAAGGAGGCTCACCTGTCCGAAGAAGGCCACCCGAAAGTAGGTCCCCAGGAGCCTGCGGCCTGAGTGCATGACCTCGGTCACTTTGCTGTATGCCCGGTGCAATGTGTCATACAGGTGGGCCAGTCTCTGCCAAGTGGAACAGAACCCATTCCTTCACTTTCAAATATCAGAATCAAATTTGAAATAATAACTGTAATAATAGAGTTGAAAATCCCTTGAACTTGGGAGAAAACGTCACGAATATATTGAGCCTGTATAACTTAAAGATGGTCATCATTTATGAGCTGTAATGTTTCCTATTTAAAGGGCCAAGTTGGCATGAGATGGTGAAGGTCCTTTGACAGCATCTTTGGGTTCTGCCCTTCTTACCCCATTTGATTTGTTAAGGGCAATGGCTTGACCCCCCCAGCCCAGGACGATGGAAGGGCCCCACTTTCCTTGGCACATGGAACAAAGGCAGAACTCTGAGGGAAAGAATATCGGGTGATCACAAAACTTTGTGGCAACCTTTCAAACGTGAAATGCTGGGGTGGTGAGGCCCAGGGATGGTGACTGGTAGAATGTGGTGAGCCAAAAATTTGCTCATCCCTGAACCGAAGTCAGCTGGTTTGATTCCCTTATAACTAGCCCGGTACATGCAATATCAGCTTTCTCAAACAGGGCGGGGGGAAGTTAGGATACCTCAAAATCCCTCCGCTTCTCATAAATGGGGATGATGAGTTTATAGATGTCAGCGATCAGCTCGTAGCGCTCTGCCTTCCAAAGTCCATCTGCACACTGCTCCAGCAGCTCCATCAGGACGTCCTAGTCAAAGAGGGGGGCGTAGGTCAGAGAAGAGCATTATGGGAAGTAGGGCATTGTATTCCTTATGGAATGTTGCCAGTAAGACTACGAGGGGTTAGATTTCCAAATAGACAGTATCTTTAAAACTCTAACCCCTGGGGCTGGAGAGATGGCTCAGCGGTTAAGGTGCTTGTCTGCAAAGCCTAACCACCTGAGTTCTATTCCCTAGCACCCATGTAAAGCCAGATGCACAAAGTACTGTGTGCATCTGGGGTTTGTTTGCAGTGGATAGAGGCCCTGGTGTGCCCATTCTCTCTGCTTGTAAATAAAAAAATAGAAAATTTAAAAAAGACAAACCTCTAACCCCAAGCTGGTTCTAGGCAGGTTACATGCAGAAATGTAAGAGGGGGTCACACTATATGATGGTATCATAGTAATTTGCATGGAAAGTTGACATGGATAGCACCAAATAATTTTTGTTTTTTAAAAACATTTTTATTTATAAGCAGAGAGAGATACAAGAGAGACAGAGAGAGAATGGGCAAGCAAACAGACCAGATGCATGTGCCTCTGTGGGTTATGTGGGTGCTGGGGAAATGAACCCAGGTTGTCAGGCTCTGAGGGCAGGCGCCTTAACCACTGAGCCATCACTCTAGCCCCTAATTTTTGGTTTTATTTATTTATTTTTAAAAAATATTTTATTTATTTTCAAGCAGAGAGATACAGTGAGAAAGAGAGAGAGAGAGAGAGAGAGAGAGAGAGAGAGAGAGAGAGAGAGAGAACTAGCGAGCACACCAGGGCCACCACCTTGTAGGTCTGGCTTATGTGGGTCCTGGGGAATTGAAGCTAGGGCCTTAGGCACTGGAGGCAAGTGCCTTAACCGCTGAGCCATCTCTCCAGCCCCTAATTTTTGGATTTAGAAGCATAATTTGGAAGTTTCTTTTTCCTTTCTGAGGAACACTGGCAAGGTTGACACAAGGAGAGTTACTTACTAAGCATGACTTCAACTTTGCTGAAACATCCTGACACTATTTAGAGAGGAGTGTGGTGTGAGCCATGCCTACCTACTTCACCAACATCCGTCCATCTCTCCTTCCTGGGATTTCTGTTTAGGCAAGTGTGCATAGTCAGCTTTCTTTGGGGCCCTTTGATTTGGAGAAGGGCCATAATATCCAGAGCTCAAGAATTTATGCTAAGCAGCACATTTTACTGGTTCATCATGATGGCCACACGATCTAAGCAAGCCAATCAGGGTGACTCCAGCTTGGAATTATGGGACAGACATGTTCCCACCACATAGGCACAAGAGGGACATCATGGAGCTTGGCTGGGGACCTTCCTTGAGACAGGGTCTTCCTTGATTTGCATTTGCTGCTTTGTGTGCACCAGTCTAGCTGGTCCTTGACCTTCTTTCTGGATCCTGCTGGCACTGCCTCCCATCATTGTAGGAATATTGGATCACAGATGCATGTGTCACTTTGTGCCTGGTGTTATGTGAGTGCTGAAGAACTGAACTCAGGCTGGTAGGCTTGGTTAACCTCACCCAATCTCACTCTGTAAGTATGTTATGCATATGTTTATGCGGGCACTTGTGTGGAAGCTACAGGCTGAAGTCAACCATCTCGGCCACTATGTATTGGGGATCTAAACTCAGACCTTCATGCTTGAGTGGCAAGTACTTTGTCAATGACACACCATATACTTATATCATGTATTATTGATATAACTTGTATATGTAAACATATTATATATTTCAGTATAATATAGATAACTGAGCTCATTATGGGAAAAAAAATCTATTGTATTTGGTAAAGTGAATTCAACCAGGGAGACTCCCTAAAATATTTGGGGAGTGGGAAAATCTGACCAAAGAAATATGGCTTAGTGAATAGTATGAAAAGTGATCAGCAAAACAATTCTTATTATCAAGAATTAGGAGCCAGGCGTGGTGGCACATGTCTTTAATCCCAGCACTCGGGAGGAAGAGATAGGAGGATCACCATGAGTTCAAGGTCACCCTGAGACCTTAGTGAATTCCAGGTCAGCCTGGGCTACAGTGAGACCCTACCTCAAAAAACAACAACAACAACAAAAAAAAACAACAACAACAAAAGAAATTAGGAAAGAATACATCACTAACATTTATACTAACTGAACATTATTCTATTCTCTTTTTATGTCTAGGGGTTAAGATCTGTAGTGTAAAAAACCTTAAGCTCACAACATTAAAGCATCCGTAATACTCACCCACCACGACTCAGGGAACTGAGCGGAAGAGGGGGCGGAAAGATTGTGAGAGCTGTGGTGGGGGAGAATATCAGAGACTTGGCAACCTTCAGTAACAACACACTTGGGTCATGAGAACCCGGCTGAAGACTAGGCTATCCATGGTCCCCTACCACAAAGACTGATACAGACAGCCCATGGTGGAGGATATCCGGCTGACTGGGGATGGGGAAGGGGGCCAATGAGGAATTGGGGATAACAACTCATTGTTGGCCCACTAAACAATGTAACTCATTGTGGATAATTAAAAGAAAAAGATCTGTAGTGTATCAATCCAAATTTATTGTAAAAAAATAATAGTATAGGCTATAAAAAGAAAGTGTAGATTTTCTCAATAATAAACTAAATGTAGCTTTCATATAAAAAAAAAAAACCAAGTCCTTCTGTCATGAAAACAGGGTGTGTACTACTTAACACTACAGCATAAGGTGATGAGGTAAATTGTTCAGGCAAATGCCAACTCTGTATCTAGACACTGTTGGAGCATCAAATAACAATTCTTTGGGTAGAAATAATAGGTGATAATTATAGTGTGTTTGAGAGAACATATGTCAATATAAAGTCATAAAGAGTCGTAAAATTAAGACACAGTAACCAAAATCTTGGACCATAATGCATATCAGCATCCTAAGCAGAAATTCTATTTACTTTGACTTCTCAATAATCATGGCCCCGGGAAACCAGAACAAATCAGACAATGCCTGGACAGCAGTAACCTTGACAGGAAGCCATACAGAATGCCTGATGGTTTTACCACTTTGTTTAAACAAGCGCCAAGATAGTTTTCAAAATTGTTGATGCATGCAAAGAACTGGTGAGGTGGGGGGGGCGGGAGGGGGGAACCTCTATAAACTCAATGCACCCGGAATGCACGTATTCAATGATATCAGACTAGATTTAGAGATCTTAATGCACAAAGCCATTGTGCTCATAAGCCATTGAGGGAGCTTTAAAAAATATAATTAGCCAATTCCGTTTTTAAGGGCGCTACACTGATGTAACCGAGGGTGCTGAACATCTGTCTATGGAAATAGCTCATGTGAGTGTGTGTGCTTGTATGTGTGCTAAAATTCCCATGTAAGAACAGGTTTGTGCAGGGTCCTTACATTTGTTTTTCCCTTGACGTCACTTGCTCCATCTAAGGATTGATTAATTCTATTTAATTAGCCTTACCACCAAAGCTGGATGTTGTCTCCACCTACTGTTTGGAGACCTGGCGTGGCAAAGGCACACTATGACAACACAACTCCCATTTCTAGCAGAAGCTGCAGTCCTCAAGATTCATTTGAGGACTTGGGTCAGGCTAATCATTCAAATACTGATTCTGGGACCCTGGGTCCCAGCAGAGGTTATAGGTCAAGGTGCAGGTCGTAAGGTACTCCTACCTAACTACACCTACCTAACTGAAGCTGAAGATGAGGGATCAAGACAGAGAGCTTTCTACATTCACAACAGTAACTCCTAAGCCCACTGAGGTCTGGGGGCTACTGCACTGAGTGAACCTTCAAGAAAGGCTCCTCACTGACATGTCCCCAAATGAGCACAAGGAACACAATTAGTTGTTTTTAGAATTCGAACAACTTTGCTGACAAGAGCCAGAGAGAGAGAGGTGCTGGGTTAAGTGCATATGTTCGCTGTACCCCACGGTGACTGCAGAAGTGGGGATTACTGCTCTGTAAAACAGCCCCCAGAGTGCTGCCTACAGTGACACCTCTTTACTCAAGGAGATGGCTCTATTTTACCAGGTCACAGTGAACACCGGTTAGTGAATGCCGGCCTACTTCTGAAGAAAGGCTCCTCCAGGCCTGGGAAGATGGCTCAACAGGTAAAGGAACTTGCTTGCAAAGGCTGTCCTGGGTTCAGTTCCCCAGTAACCACATAAAGCCGATGCACAACATGGTGCATGCATCTGGAGTTCATTTACAGCAGCAAGAGGCCTAGCATCTTCTCTCTCTTCTTCCACTCACCCTAAATAAGTAAATATTTTTTGAAAGAAAGACTCCTGCAAGCTCCTGCCACGGCATTTTCATCAAGCAATCGATATATAACCTGGTTTTATATGTGTTTCACTGTAAAAGCACCAACAGAACAAGCTCTATTGGTTCATTAACAAGTTCATATCCAACAGGGCTGAAACTCAGGCTTGAATGAAGATTATGAACCACACATAAAACACAACAGTGTTCTTCCACTTAGGAGCCACAACCCCCATACTCCAGCACTATCCTCGGGCCAGTTTAAACAGCAAGAGTGCCAACAGAAGCCCATACCAATGAAAGGATACCTGTTCATGGCATGTCAGCTAAAACAAGGCAGAGGGCCACCAGTATATAGTTGTGATGACATACAGCCGAATAAGATGAGCTGTGTTTTCTCTTCCCCCACTAGAGTCTCTCTTGGCCTCATCCTTAGCTTGGGAAGTGGACGCATCAGGTTGGCCACCTGGCACATCTTGTGACTCCTGGGCTGAATTGGTCAATAGCAGATCCCAGCAGAGGTCGAGGTGAGGGTGGCAAGGTGCCCACACCCTCCCTTCGTGCCAAGATGGTTCCTGCACTACAGCCCACCGGTTCTGTCAGAACCCTTCCCTCATATTTCTCTCTCCCTCCTCTTTTGCCTCTACTTTAAGGGGTAAGACCCAGCTGGTACTAACTAGTAGGTGCCTGTAACAGTCTATGTTGGCTTTCCTATCCTGCATCTTTTAATGACAGGCTCAGCTGGCCTGGAACTTGTGGTAAGAACCCTGTCTCATCCTCTTGGTGTGAGCCTGAGTCACTATGCCTGGCATCCTCTCTGAAACTTTACAAACTCCCTTTATTAGTCTTTTTTCACCTCCATCCTGCAAGGACCCCAAGATTGCATTGGTCAATGAGCAAGAGATTTCAGACCACAGAACTCCGGCACCATAGGAAATTCAGAATATTTAAGCCACCAGGCGCCCAGGCTCTAACTTCTGGAATGGAATTATAAACAGAAAGGGAATCATTATCTTTATGTAATTAAAAGCACCTGAAAGTTACTCTTTCGCTCAGCCAGAGAAGGTAGAATTGGTACCAATAAAAACACCTGAGGCCAACTGCTAAGACAACCGTGTTTTTAGAAAGCTGCCTGTCAATCATTGTTTAATTATATCTACTAATGCGGATGAAAAGAGCTGTGATTTTTATTACACTGTAGTACACGCTCATTTCCAGTCAGCTTTGCCCACATCTCCTTCTCCTTCGGCCCAGATTTTCCCCATTGCTATTTTCTGGACACTTCCGGGCAGCCAACATGAAAGTCTCCATGACATTTCTGTTTTCCTGTCTCTGTCCCTTTGCATCTTGATGTGAACAGCTTGTGCAGGACTTTATGTCCCCAGTGTCCTATTCTTGCCATCCGACTGTCGTGTACTATGGACCTTGTTAAAGATTTACCCACTTTATGGTTCAAGGACCAGGTGGGACCAGGTGGCACGTCCATATTCTGAAAACAGCAGATAAAGCGGTCCTTGTCACGTGCCTAACTCTCAGAGGTGGAGCCATTCATGAGTTTCCCGAACGATGCCTGCGCTTGACTTCAGAGGCTAATCCATCAGGTGCTCGTAACTTCAGTCTAAGACTTTGTCAGAAAAGCACTCGAGCTGCATTATCACATCTGCAGGGCAGTTACTGGAAACTTTACAGTCAAATCTTGTTCTTGGCATTGTCACTCTTATCTAATTCCAAACAAAACGCCCTCTCCGGGGATCTGACCTGGCACCGAGTAGAGGGAAGGTCTCCAGGGAGGCACAATAGTCATGTACCTATCACCTTAACCTTAGAGGGACTGGACACAGAAGGCATTTTCAGAGAAAAACCCAATTTAAAAAAATCACCTTGAAGGGAGGAGTAAAAAATAAAAAGAGAGTCAAGAGAATAAAAGACTTAAAAATCAAAGGGCTGGAGAGATGACTTAGCAGTTAAGGCGCTTGCTTGCAAAGCCTAACTGCCAGGGCTCCAGTCTCCTGAACCCACATAAAGCCAGGTGCACAAAGTCATGTATGCATCTGGAGCTCATTTGCAATGGCTGGAGGCCCTGGTGCGTCCATTCTCTTGGTCTCTATTCTCTCTCTTCTTACAAATAAATAGATAGATAGATAGATAGATAGATAGATAGATAGATAGATAGATAGATAGATAGATAGATAGATAGCTGGAGGCCCTGGTGTGTCCATTCTCTTTGTCTCTGTTCTTTCTTCTTATAAATGAATGAATGAATGAATGAAAAAAAAGACTTAAAAAAAAGCTTACCACCTGTCCAGCATTTCAAGGTAGGAAGACAGAAGAACTGCTAATCCCGGGGAAAAGCCAACTGACCTTTTCTCCCAGGAAAAGTAAAACGCTATCTGTTGTGGTTTAGTTTAATATTTAAACTCTATGAAGAACACTTGCTATGGAACCCTCCTTTTCCTCATTTTCCTCGAGGTAGGGTCTCAGGGATCCCCGACTGCTCTATGAATGTGCCATGTAGCCAAAGATGACCTTGAACTCCGGCACCCACCTCATTGAAGTGGACATCCTGCATCCCAACGTCTTCCATCATGGAGGCCTCCTCATCGATGTTTGGGGTGATGACCCTGAAGGCTGTGCACCCCTGTCTACACATGCCTGGGCAGGGAGAGAGCAGAGGACAGAGTCGTTACGCATGTAGCTGAGACTCCAAGGTTCTTCTTCCTGCCCCGTGTGTCACTGCGCCGAACCAAACAACTGGGAAATGTCTATGGTGTCCATCGGGCCAGCATCCGCGTGGGAGGCTGGGGACCAGCATGTGCTTTTCTTCATCCACTGCCTCACATTCAAACTTCACTTTCCTCACTTGGTTTCCCAACATTTATTTATCACCCACCTTTATTAAAATGTACCCCATCTTTAAATAAACTATAAATTGAGAGACAGTCACTGACTCAAGTTAATGATAAGATAACAAGTACGTGAAACTTCATTGTGGTAAGATGACCCCGCCCCCCCATTCAGATACCTAGAAGAATAAAGCAGCCAAAGCCAATGGAAGAGAAATAAGTGACTCAAAATCAAATGTTTCCTTCAAGCAGTGGGTCAGGTCATGCACTCAGGCTGGGGTTAACCCACCACTGGGTTTGGAGCTTTCTTGTGCCCCCTGGAGGTAGTGACCCAAAGCTGCCTCTGTGAGCTGAGGAGCCCCTGCGCTGTTTCCCACAACAGCTGCATGGGAGAGGGGAAGCCTGCTACTCCAGGACCAAGAAAGGGTGAAGACTTCTGGGGTGGGTCTCAGCATCTAACCCTGTTCCTCTAAATTGGAGGTGAGATTAAGGATACATTCTTAGAGTGATAACAGCTTATTTGGGGCCCTTCCTTGCATCAGTCACTGGCAGGTTTAAGCCAGATGGACTCAAGTGAAGAAGGACTTAAAAGTTCTACTACTCAATTCTGAGATGCCATTCATGATTAATCAGAGGTGAGCAGGGCTTGGTGGCACTTGACTAATCCCAGCACTCGGGAGGTAGAAGCAGGAGGATCATGAGTTCAAGGCCAGCAGAACCACATAGTGAGTCTCTGCTTCAAAAGTAAATAAATAAAATAAATATCAAGGGCTGGGCAAATAGCTTAGTGCTGGACAGCTTGCTCACCATGCAATAAAACCCTGGAGGACAGGGTTCACCCTGGGGGTAAGAAAAAAAATGTGAACTCAAAATATAAACTGTCCCCCCCAAAATTGAATAGAGACCTCTCAGATTTCAGGGGGAAAAAGAGAATAGAGAGTATTTTGAAATCAGTCTTTGAAAAGTAGAACCCAATGTCACAGACATTCGTGCTGCACATTAGTCCTTGTTTCCAGGCATTCCCAGCTTGAGTTTGCTAGTTCCTCCAGCAGGGTCCTTGTTTTAATTTGGTTATACAGAAATCAGAGAGTCCCTCGTAAAAAGTACTTATCTAGAAAATGGAGGATCCATTAAAATACCCAAAGTAGAGTTATAAAAGCCAACCACCGACACTTAGACTAGAGAACATCTCATCTCATGCCAATGGAACAGTGAAAATGATGACAAATTCCTCCCTGGCACTACCCCTAGGGACAGCATTCAGTGACCTAGAGAGCCCAGGAAAAGAAGGGAAGGGAGGAGAGTGGAATCTGCCCAGGCAGCATCAACACAGAAAACCCCACAGCCCTGGATGACATGTGAACAGAGTAGCTGGGGACCTTTGGGAGCTGGGTGACCCTCAGGCTCACCTCCCCGGCTCCTCCTCTGGCAGGTGCTATGGCTGGAGGGGTAGAGAGGCGGCTCCCTCCGGAGTGCTAGTTCAGCTTCTAAACATGAGGAAAACGGGGATCAAAGGGCTCAGCAGGCAATGCCAGGTGAACACGGGGCCCCTCTTTAATTTCTCTCTCATTCCGGCTCTGACTCCTATATATATCCCATGCCAAAGAATAGACATTTCATGACCTCTGTGATGCTATAGAATTTCTCGCTTGGAGGAAACACTCCTCATAAGCCCAGATTTGGCACTACCATTGTCCAGGGGTACATGTGCAGATTGTCAGCATTCCTGAACTCTCGGGTGTTAACCAGAAGGAACTGTGAAAGAATCCATGGCCTGCTCATTTGGGAACAAATGCATACAGCATTCACAAAGCATCTCTTATTCCCTCCTGCTAGGCCGTCTCACACACTCCAGTCAACTGGGCTGCATCCCAGCAAGTCTCTCTGATAACTCCCCCTTACAATTGCTGTTTGCTAGATAAGCAGTTCCAGTGGGAATTATCTCAAGGGAAGAGAACATCTCTTCAGCTCTAGATTAGCCAGTCAGGGACAGCCAGGTACAAAGCTCATAAACAGTCTTTGTTATATGCCAGCATGCCGTCTACCTTCCTTCTTCATATTGGCATTTCTGCTTTGTGCACCAAGTCAATTAAATGTCAGTTCACACACACACACACACACACACACACACACACACACACACACACAAACACAAGCAATGGACACGATCTGCATCCACACCAAATCAGCCCAAATGGCACTCACTTGTTTCTGCTGACTATGCATTTTTATACCCATTTCACAGAACACAGGAATCGTTCCTTACCTTTCCGCGTGAGATACTCTGCCACCAAGGCTGTTGCGTGGACATAGCACATTGCAGCCTGTGGTAAGAGATATGATGAAATGTCTCAGAATCACCACTTATAAGGTCTAAGGAATGTAAGCGCTCTTGTTAGCTCTTGAGACTTTAACTAGCTCTTTGAACACAGCGTAAACCCTCACATAGATTGAAAATTTGAAATGAGAAGTGAGATAAATGAGAGTAAGTTCATAAGCTGTGCTTTTATTTACAATGACTGTATTTCTTTTTATAATTAATTAATTAATTTTGCAAGCAGACAGAGAAAGAGAGAGAGAGAGAGAGAGAGAGAGAGAGAGAGAGAGAGAGAGAGAGAAAATGGGTGCACCAGGGCCTCTTGCCACTGCAAATGAACTCGAAATGCACACACCACTGTATTCATCTGTCTTTATGTGGGTACTGGGGAATTGGACCCAGGTCTTTAAGCTTGGCAGGCAAGAGCCTTAACCTCTGAGCCATCTCTCTGGCCCATAATGACTATATTTTAAAGGAAAAGACATAAATGGGAGATGAGATGGCTCAGTTTCCCATGCAAGCACAAGGGCCTGCAGGGGCCTGAGTTCAATCCCCAGCATCCACATCAACAACTGGATGTGGTCATGCATGCTGGTAACCTGAGTCCTGTGGGGACCAGAGAATTTTGATGGTTCACAAAACCAGCAAATAAGAGACTACATCTCAAGGAAGCACGTGGATGAGTGATTGAGGGGCACATGACATTCTCCTCTGGCCTCTGCACATACATGCACAGGGACTACTCATCTGCATCTACATGTGTGTGTTCCACACATACCACCACACACGCCACACCACACATACTATATGTAACATGCACATGGAAAAAACAAAAAGGATGAAACAGTGGACATCTAACCTGTGCCTAACATGTGGAGGAGTCTCTGGGAGTTAGCTTCACCACATTACTCAATCATGAGAAGAGAGCTCGTGTTTACATGGTGCATCCCTTCCTATAGTACGCAGCAAGACAGTACACACAACACAGGCACACAGATACGTGCTGCCTTTCTAATCAAGTGCACAACGCCAGGTATGGTGGGAATAAGAAGAAACCTGTACATTAGGTGCCCTCGTCCCTTAGTCTGAGTGTAGTGGGTTGCACAGTGTTCACCCAAAATTCATGACCTTGCTGGGACCTCAGAATGCTATTGTGTCTTTTTGGAAACAGAGTTACTGTAGATGCAACCAGTTAAAATGTGGTGATGCTAGTATTTGGTGGGCTCCAAATTCAGAATGACTGTGCCAGCCAAGGAGAAGAAAACCAGAAAAACAGACTCTGAGGAAGGATGCAATGTGACGACGAAGCCAGGAGGGAGTGACAGGTCTACATGAAAGTGAACAGGAGCTGGAGAGATGGCTCTTACCTGTAAAGCCTAAGGACCCAGGTTCAATTTCCCAGTACCCACATAAAGCCAGATGCACAAAGTGGCCCATGTATCAGGAGTTCATTTGCGGTGGCTGGAGGCCCTGGCATGCCCATATTCTCTATTTCTCTGCTTGCAAATCTATCTATCTATCTATCTATCTATCTATCTATCTATCTATCTATCTATCTATTTATCTATCATCTATCTATCTATCTAATCTATCTATCTAGTCTCTATCTATCTATCTATCTATCTATCTATCTATCTATCTATCTATCTATCTATCTATCTGGAAAGTCAGTGAACATCAAGTACCAGCAACACAGCAGCTAGGAGAGAGGGAGGAGAGTCTTCCCTGGGATGTCCAGAGAGCAGGCATTACTCACACCTGGATTTGGACTCCAGAATGTGAGAAAGAATAAATTTCTGTTGTGATAAGCTCCCCCGTTAGTGGCTCTTTGTTATGGAAGTCTGAAGAAACTCGTACACAGAGGAACAAAGGAACCCAGTGGGTTCTTTCCTTCTTGTATGTGCACGATTGTGGTGTGGTGTATATGTGCTTGTGTGTGTGGGCGTGTGCACGTGCGTGCGTGTATATGGAGGCCACAGGTTGACGCTGGGTGTCTTCCTCAGTCATTTTCCACTTTATTCTTTGAGATGGGGTCTCACTGATTCAGCCACTGAGCCCAGGGAGTCCCCATCTCCATCTCCCCAGCATCATCTGAATCCAGGTCCCTCATGTTTGTGTTGCAAGTACACTGAGACCTGGGCCACCAAAACCATTCAAAAAGTCTTCTGAGACTGCTGAAAAAAAATGACCATTAGTATTATTACCTCTTTCTTTTCATTATAACCAACGTGTAGTTTAGGTTAAATTCAAAACCAAACAGAATCAATTTCATGGTGTATTTATGTTTCAGCACAATGGACTTTTTGAATAATCAACATGTAAAAATAGTATCTTTCAGAGTTAGAACAGAATCTTTTAAAAAGATTTCATTTACGAGAGAGAGAGAGAGAGAGAGAGAGAGGGAGAGAGAGAGAGAGAGAGAGAGAAGGAATGGGTACAACAGGGCTCCTGCCACTGCAAATCAACTCCAGACACTTGTGCCACTTTGTGCATCTGGCTTTATGTGGGAATCGAACCCGGGTCATCAGGCTTTGCGAGAAAGTTCCTTTAACCACTGAGCCAGCTCTTCAGCCCAACAACATAATCTTAATAATAAAAACAGTTATGGAAATTGAAAGACACATTCTCTTTAGTAACTCTGCTGACCATACTCAAACCAAGTAGTTTTCCCACAGGCATGCGAAATCCGTCCATTGTTTTCCTTAGTTTCTCATTTTGCATATGATATGAGGGACAGAGGGGTCACAAAGTGGCTCAAGAGTCAGGGAATGTCTGGTCTTGGATTCAAAGTCCGTCTCTGAAGCTCACACTTTCAACTCCAGCCATGCTGTCTCCATAATGAGACACGTCTGCTCCGTACAGAGAAGACACCTGAACACCTACCACTCCACAAAGGAGAAAGCGATGCCTTCCCACTCCCTTCATGACAGGAAAAGTGAATTTTATCATGAAAGAGCTGAACTTTAAAGCGATAGAGGAGCATTTTAACTAGCAGACAACTATTGGATATGTAGAGATATTGAGATAGCCTCTTATAAACCATTTTTTAAACCTTAAATTTTATTTATTGATAATTTATGAGTATGTGATATGTATGTGCAGATGTGCTCACAGGAGTATGTAGGCCAGAAGAGAGCATCAGGTGTGTTTTTTCTATTGCTCATCTGTATTTCCTTGAGACAGAGTCTCTCTGAACTTGGAGCTGCAGTTCTGGCAAGCCCCAGCAATTCTCTGGTCTCTGGTTACAGGGCTTACAGATGTGTGTGGTCATGCCCAGCTGTTTACACAAGTCCTGGGGAATGGAACTCAGGAGGCCTTCCTGCTTGTGTCAAGCATTCTTCCTGCTGAGCCATCTCCCCAGCTCCCACCATCTGCTTTAAATGACATCACCCTGAGCCTAGCGCTTTATTAAAATGTGTGTGTAAAGCATCATGCAATTTTAATTGGCTGCTTTGGACTCAAGGCCCAATTTTCCTCAAAACTGGCTTCCGAAGATGAACAGGACATAAATGGTTTTCTGGAACACCCAGAACAAGGGGCTGGCAGGGCTGCCCACCTCTGAGAGATCCCCGTTTTTGACGTGGATCCTGGCCATGCTGTCGAGCCAGGTCTTCCTGAGCTCGGGGGTGCTGGCGTAGGACTTGGCCAGGCTGTACTGGAGGTCCACCAGCATTTCAGGGTCGTTCTCATGCTCCTTCATCTGGGCCGTGGCCATCAAGACCGTGCGGATCCTCTTGGTCAGATCTTTCACATCAGAGGAGAAGCTGGTGTGCTAAAACAAGAGAGGCAAGAAGGAGACGTGGCAGCCATCCACTTCTGCCTGACACACGCACATCCCACATCCCATGACGAGGCAGTCTTGGGGGCGAAAGTGAAAAGGGGGGCGGGGCACCCACCTTGATGAGCCGGTCGCTGTTGGCACAGTTGTTGATGATGGACAAGGACTGCTGGAATCTGGTTCCCCCGATGCCAACCACATCTGCGATCAGCTGGCTGACAGAAATGATCACCTAGGGGGACACAGAAATGCAAGCAAATCAATTCTCCTTTGATGAAGGCCCAGGCTTGGCTTCTGTGTTCAGTTAGGATGTGCACGAAGCCAGTGCCAAATGGCACGTTTTGGGCAAGGGTCATGCCACTGTGGGAAACAGTGTCTGAATCTTTTTTTTCTTAAACCACTTTCACCACAAAAATCATTTCTGAATATGATTTCGTTTTCCTGAGGAACTTTGTGAAACACACTGCTAGCCAAGAGAGCACAGAAGAACAGATGACCCCTACCACGTGGTTGTTTCGTACCTGCTACCTTGGAGACCTTGTCACTTGCTCAGTTTTTGCTTAGAGCTTATTATATGTATTAAATATTTAATAGGTGGAAAGTACCTTGCATCTCTATCAGAACGTGTGCAATTCAGTATCTAATAACTGCCCATTTTGAATCTATGAAGAGCATCGCCTTGACCCAGGTGCTTTCTCAAACGTGGAGGCCATCCTTCCTTCATCCTTCCCTTCACCACTCCCAGGTACAATCAATCCAATCACCACTTGGCCCTCTCTTCCTTCCATCTCCCCACCCACACCTGGAGTACCATCTTCTTTTGTCCTAGATTAAAAAAAAATTTTTTTTAAACAGGAGGGGAGGCAGATAGAATGGGTGTGCCAGGGTCTCTAGCCACTAAAAACAAACTCCAGATACATGTGCCACCTTGTGCATCTGGCTTTATATGGGTACTGGGGAACCGAACCTGGGTCCTTAGGCTTTGCAGGCTAGTGCCTTAATCACTGAGCAACCTCTCCAGCCCTTGTCCTAGATTTGACAATGGTCTCTCTAGCTGAAGTCTGGACTCCCAAGATCTGTTTTTAACACTGATGTCAGTCCTCCAAACACGCAAGGATTTTAATGCTTGGCAGTGAGTTCGACTTCCCTTGTTCTCACTTCCCTCCTAAACACTAATTCTGCAGGTGGGTAATTCCACAGTGCACCCTTGGCCTGGAACATCCTCACTACTGTCCATTGAGCCTTCAGATCCTCTGGGAAGGCTGCTCCCTGGTCCACATGATCCCTGGCCAGATGCTCTTCCTGGTGTCCTCAAGTTCCTCTCTGGGAACATTGGTTGTGAAGTACTCTAAGGGTCTTGGGTTGTCTGGGACCCTGACCCCCTACGAGGGCCAAGAGAGGATCTGCTATGTTCATGACTACAGTCATGCATTCTAGCACACAGAATGTGGACAGTAAGTAGCTCTTTAAAAAGGGGACAAATGGTCTGGGGAGATAGCTCAGTCCATAAAGTGCTTGCGCTGCAAATGTGAGGACCTGAATTCAATCCCCAGAACCCATTTAACGAGCCAGGCAGCTCTTTGCAGCTCCCTGGCCAACCAGCCCAGCTTATTTGGCAGAGATCCTGTCTCAAGAAAAGATGGTGGTGAATGAAGAACATCTGAGATTGTTCCTGCCCCCCCCACATTAAAACAAATAAGAAACAAATGTAGAGATGGAGAAAGGACTCCTGCTGTGTGCTCAAAGAAAACGCATCCACGAAAACAATAAGACCTGTCATCTTGGCTGTTCTCTGAGGAGAAAATTTAGGATTAACTATGGAGAGAGAGCAGATATCTTCATAAACAGAATGTGTGCTTACCACTAAGCATCTCTGCATAGCTCCTACCACTTATGGACTCACTGACATTTCACTGAGTCCAATGCTGATTTAGTACTCAAATATCTTATTTTTTTTTCAAGGTAGGGTCTTGCTCTAGCTGTGGCTGACTTTGAATTCACTATGTAGTCTCAAGTTAGTCTCCAATTTACAGTGATCCTCCTACCTCTGCTAGGATTTCAGGTGTGGGCCATTATGCCTGTGGTATTCAAATATCAAATAACCAATAAAGCACATCTCAGGGGGCTGGAGAGATGGCTCAGCGGTTAAGGCACTTGCCTCTAGTACCTAAGGCCCCTGGTTCAATTCCCCAGTACCCACATAAGCCAGACCCACAAGGTGGTGGCCCTGGTGCATTCTCTCTCTCTCTCTCTCTCTCTCTCTGCAATGAATAAATAAAATAAAATATTAAAAAAACAGTTGCTTTTAAAAAAAATAAAGCACATCTCAGGTCAGGATCTTACAGTATGGAACATAAAATAAACCGAGACATTAATTCTTACTCTCCCATTTTCCATCCCTGGGCCTGTTGTTGCGGTACTGATGGGGAGATCAAGGGGTCGATGAGACCCTCGAGTCTTCCTGCTAAGCCACACGCACCTGTAAGTGTGTGCGGACGAAGGACTTCTTCCCAGTGTAGTCGAAGTTGTTCCTCATGAGGAAATAGAGCAGCTGCGACGCCTCGGTTCGGATGGAGCTCAGCTTGGAGTTACAGCACTTGAGAATCTCGTAGCACAGAGCGGCACACATGTCGGCTCGCCCTTCGTAGAACGTGGAGGGGAACTAGGCGGGAGGGACCCAAGGCACACATTGCACAGCGAGGTTAGTGCTCGGTGGATTGCACGCCCACTCCACGTGGAAGGAGGGACACCTATAACCATCAGCCCGATCATCGCCCGGGAAGCAACTTACCTTATAAATGAATGACCTTAAGGCAGTGAAGACATTTTTCAAAGCCATTTCTGACTGGTGCTTTTGAAGAAAACACAGGTAGACATCAAAAACTTTTTTCATGAGAGGGTTGTGTCCATGGTCAGCCAAAAGCTGGTTCTGAAAACACACATTGGCAGTATGATCAGTGAGGTGTGCCTGGTCTATCTGGGAGGTTTCATATGGTTTATAAATTAATAAAACTCATTCATTCATTCACTCACTCACTCATTCAGAGATAGGGCTAGACTAGCCACCCACTGAATATGTAGTTAAGGATCCCATCCATCCATCCATCCATCCATCCAGAGACATGGTCAGGTTGGCCTCAAACTGCCAATAGTTAAGGATCTCATCCATTTATCCATCCATCTGTCTATCTGGGGTCAGGCTGGCCTTGAACTATGTAGTTAAGGGTGTCCTAGAACTTCTGGTGTGCTGCTGGGGATTGAACCCAGGACTTGGTGCATGTTATGCATTGGGCTTTAATCCCTACCTCCTGGTTTCATACCATTTATTTTGCTCAAAAATTTTATCTTTTAAGACAACTTAGAATTTAACTGAACTGTTATGAGTCCCCTAAGAAAGCACAGAATGTTCCTGTAGAACAAAGAAATCTATCATTTATGCTTTGGGGACAAATGTCCCAGGAATTGCAATATAGCTTATTAAACTACTGTTGTTTAATATTGACTGGGCTTCTATTTTTTTATTATTATCTATCTGAAACTGGTAAGAGGTGATATTTGGGACATCTTAATTCCAACAGAAGCGTGCCTTATAGCTGTCAGCTAATTAGTGGGTGATCACACATGCTAAAGCAGGAGCACACAACTTGGCCTCTAAAAGAGAGGCCCCTGCCATCTAGGCTTCTTGGGCACTTCAATAATGAGACAGTTTGGCAAGGTGGGGCAAGAGGAGGTGTCAATCAGGCACCCCTTATCACGTGCATGGATTTGCACAGGTGACCTGAGCCCGACATTTTCTTCTGAAAACAATCCAGTATGGCTACTGTGAAGACCTGGGGTCAGGTGTAGAAAGTGTGTGAGGGAGGGGCTGGAGAGATGCTCAGTGGTTAAGGTGCTCGCCTGCAAAACATAACGACCCAGTAACCATGTAAAGCCAGATGCACAGTGGCACATACAACTGGAGTTCTTTTGCAAGGGCTGGAGGCCCTGATATGCCAATTCTCATATTTTCTCTCTCCTTGTGTCATGGTTTGATCCAGGTATCCCCCACAAACAAATGAATGTGTTCTCAGTGATCGATCCTCAGCTGATGGCAGTTCGGGGATTAAAACCTTGCTAGAGCTGTGTTGTTGGGGGCAGGCTTATGGGGTTATAAGCCAGCTTCCCCTTCCAGTGTTTGGCACACCTTCCTGCCGCTGTTTCCAGTGCTGTGGCGGAGGCGATGTCCACCCTCTGCTCATGCCATCATTTCCCTGCCAGGATGGAGTCTCCCCTCGAGTCTGTAAGCCAAATAAACCCATTCCTCCACAAGCTGCTTTTGTTTGGGTTCTTTCTGCGCAGCAACTAGAAAGCTGACTGCAACAGTTTTGGTACCAGGTAGTGCTGTTGCTGCTAGAAGCCTGATCGGTGGCTTTGGGCTTTTGGAAGTGATCTGCAGGAGGAATGTGGATGGATTGGAAACCTCACCCTGAGAGACGCCTTGCAGTGCTGTGAGCACAGCTTCATGGAAGAACTATGGACTGTGAGGTTTGGCTTACGAGGGTGAGAAAGAACTTGGTCAGGACTGTGCCAGAAGCAGTTTGTGTGAGAGGCTTGCTGCGTTCTGCCTGCCTGTGTCCTGGAAACCTGTGCAGGGTTGCTTTATGTAAAGATGGACTGGTGTGAGCAGATGGAGATGGCACAGAAAGAAAGATCTTGGGGTTGAAAGTGCTGCCCGTTCACCTGCAATTGTTTGAGAGATTACAACCATTGAGACTGGGCCAGCTGGTCTGCATTGGAACAACAGGAAGAATGCAGACTCTTTGAAGGGGACTGAATGCTTTGTTGCCCCCTGGATTAACAAGTTGGTAGCCCACCTGGTTTTGTGGAATATTAACAAATGCAAGAAGAGAGGGTCATTGGATTTGTAACACAGTTTTGTTTTTGAAAAATGGCCATCTGCAATGTGAAGCAAGTGTTCTAGATTGCCTGTGTGGAGCCCGATGGAGCCATGAGGATGAACATCCTGTGTGGGTTGCAATGGAGACCCAGTAAGATCCAGGACTATGGATGGCTTCCAAGGCGAGCTGCCAGCACCAGATGAAGTTTTTCTGGACTGTGAGTAGCCGAGCTGGAGGGATGGAATTGAATCTCCAAGAGACTTGTTATTGGTTAGAATCATTGAACTTGGAGTTAGAGATTGAAGTTTCCCTGCTTGTTTTAAATCTTGTTTTGGTTCATTCTGTTTTTGCTGTGCCTCATGTTTTGCAGTGTGAATGTTCTGTGCCATTATGGGTTTATTTTTTGGTATTATGGCTCAGCTGAAAGCTGTGGGGACTTGGGAGTTGAGCTAAACACATTGTATTTACATCATGTATGATTAGTTTGTGGGGGCCAGGGGTGGACTGTCATGGTTTGATCCAGGTGTCCCCCACAAACAAATGTGTTCTCAGTGATCGATCCTCAGCTGATGGCAGTTCAGGAATTAGAACCTTGCTAGAACTGTGTTGTCAGGAGGCAGTCTTATGGCATTATAAGCCAGCTTCCCCTTGCCAGTGTTTGGCACACCTTCCTGCCGCTGTTTCCAGTGCTGTGGCAGAGGTGATGTCCACCCCTCTGTTCATGCCATCGTTTTCCCTGCCAGGATGGAGTTTCCCCTCAAGTCCATAAGCCAAATAAACCCATTCCTCCACAAGCCACTTTTGTTTGGGTTCTTTCTGCGTAGCAACTAGAATGCTGACTACAACACTTTGCAAATAAATAACAATATTTTTTTCAAAAAGTGTGAGTGACAAAGAGTTTGGCCTAGCTTGGTAAAAGGTAGCTGGGAGGATTGTGACATTTCCTGGACTTTATCAAACAAAAAAAGAGGACCAAAATTTATTGTTTCCCATTATTCCTCAAAATTCCCCAACTCCACAGAAATGACACACAGACTTAGCACTGTGCATGAGCAGCTGGCTAAACCTCCACCCCTTGCTGAATGAATACACACAGCAGCTGCAGGTACGAGCCAGCAGCCACTTCCTGTCCCAAGGCCACAAGAATACCCTTAAGTGAGACTAGCCTGTCTGAACGAAGGTGTGTGTTGGGAAGATTGCACACTTGCACTTTGCACAAGTAGGCAAAAATGATCATAACATGCAAGCGATCCTAATTTAAATCAATGTGTTAAACAATACACAAGGGCCACGCATGGTGGCGCACACCTTTAATTTCAGCATGCAGGAGGCAGAAGAAATGGGAGGATCACTGTGAGTTCAAGGCCAGCCTGGGACTATAGAATGAGTTTCAGCTCAGCATGGGCTACACTGAGACCCTGCCTCTGAAAACAACAATAATAACAAAATACACAAGGCATGGAGGAGGATGGGGAGCTAATGGACAGAAGGAAGCAACTTGCGTTGTGCATGTGCATGAAATTGTAAAAAAAAAAAAAAAAAAAAAAAAGATAAAGACAAGAGGCTGATATCCCAAACCAATCTGACAATTTGGCCAAGTCAATGGAGATGACTAAGTAATTTTGCTACAAAACTGTCAGGGGCGAAAGCTTTTGGGGCCTTTGGAGGCACACCCTGGCTTAATCTCAGGACGGCACCTGACAGCTTGCCACGAGGGGCTTGGCTTAATGAGTTTCAGGAGGTAATCCTGATTAGGCTATTTGCACGTCATGCTCACAGGTTCTTGTCATAGACCAATAAATAGCTCCCTGATTGGCCAGGAAGCTCTATATATACTGCCTCATTCCCCACAATAAAGAGCACATGTTCATCAACCCACAAGCGGTGTATGTATCTGTATGATCACTGCCCCCGCGGGCGGAGGGAAGTGATACAAAACAAATTATGTTTGGAATCACAGTTTCAAAGCAAGATTTACCTCCTTTTATTGTTGGAGGGAAAATATGACTCAAAGGAAAAAACTTCTTTAGGTTCAGTAAGTACAGATGTGCCACAGCTGGTGGAACGCCTGGAATTCAGGGATCTTTGCATCATGAACTACTGAGTCACCACATTGAATTATGAGAAATAAGAACAATTAAGAGCAAAAATGTGACTGAGAGAATATAGTTCTCAACTGTGAGCATCTGCACATCCACACACACACACACACACACACACACTCACACACACACACGCATGCACACACGCACTCATGGCACACTCAATGGACAACCATTTATGCTGTGATCTTGGGCACATTTGCAAACTGTCAGCCTTGATTTCTTCCTCTGGAAAGTGAGGCATCATGAGATGTATTGGCAGGGATGTCGTGAAGAGAATGCTCGAGGTGCAGAAGATAGGACAAGACTAGCACGGAGCTAATATGATGAATGACCAGAGTCTAGAGCAGAAATCTTTTCAACCACTTCATCTTCCTAAGAAATTGATTTTGACAATTGAATAGATGTGGCCAATTAGGAGTCAATGCAACAGGGTTTCATCTGTGGGAGATGGTTATCTTGCTCAGTCTGGTGTTGGCTTACACTCTTCCTGAGAGGCTCTGCCTGGGGCCTCTGCAAAGTAACAGGCAGAGGAAGACCCAGCGGCTGCATGCTGTGGGCCCCACATACCTGAGCCTGAGCCAGATGTGCCGTTTCGCTGCACACTGCACCATATGCTTGCCCCCTCCATCTTCCCACAGTTTTGCACACAGACACATACATGCTCCCTTTAGTTCTGACAGTCTTCTCTAGATGTCGTGGGTGTTGGGCGCTTTCCCATGGGACATGGGGGAGTGGGCCCAGGTGAGCCTAGGCCTTACTGCTCAGCCGGTAATCATGAGCTCCTACTATGTGCTGGCCCCAGGGGGGATGCTTGACAGTTCAGTTATATCTCAGCCTTCTAAAGTAGGCCGAATTGTCATGCTTTAGGTAAGAAACCAGGACTAAGAGATGCCCAGTAAGGCTAAAAGGCTGGTGAGTGAGTGGTCCAGCTAGGATCTGAATGTTGTCTCCAAGTGTCCCAGAACCTGGAATGTACCGGCATTGCAAGGTCCTTCCAAGGGGCATCTCACTCAAAACTCACAACAGCCCTGTGACATCTTACTTCTTAACAGATGAATAATAAATACTGGAGCTAAAGACAGGAATTCAGCTCACAAATGCCGTGATCAGCTTTCTTCAGGAACTGTCAGTTGAAGGGCTGGGGAGATGGCTCAGAGGGTTAAAGTGCTTACCATACAAGTATGAGGACCTGAGTTCGGATCCCCAACATCCACATAAAGTATCAGGCATGGTGGCCCATACCTGTAATCCCAGGGATGGGGAGACAGGAAGATCCCTGGAGCTTGCTGGCTAGCTTGTCTAGCTGAGTTAGTGAGTCATGGCTCAGTGAGAGACCCTTCCTCAAAAAATAAGGTGGAGAGTGAAGAGAACACCCGATGTCGACCTCTGGCCTCCATATGCTTGTGCATGTGTACCCACACCTATGCACACACCCCCCCCCACACACACACACACTCACACGATCAGACATTTGGAGACTGGGAACCCTAACGAGCCCCTCCTGAATATTAAGGGGGCAATGGGAAAGAGGCTGGATGAAGGCTGTTGGGCTGTCCAATGAAGAAACTGCCACCGTCTCCTGGTGCCCCCACGATACCCTTGTCTCCATGGACCCTCCTGGCCACACTGCTGCTCCACAGCAGCCCTTCCTCCAGAGTCACCTCTGTATGAACTCACTATGTAGTCTCAGGCTGGCCTTGAACTCACAGCAATCCTCCTACCTCTGCTGGGATTAAAGGTGTGTACCACCCCGCCCAGCAGGGAGGGAGGAAGGGAGGGGGGAAGGGAGGGAGGGAGGGAGGGAGAGTGAGAGAGAGCGAGAGAGAGAGAGAGAGAGAGGGAGAGAGAATGGACACACCAGGGCTCTAGGCACTGCA
>PVHP010025690.1:0-25437 GCA_004024765.1 Zapus hudsonius | reverse complement strand
AGACCTATAAGTCTGTATCTGGTCGCCTTGGTGCCCAGCCGCCTGATGTCCAGGATTCGCACCCCAAACAGCACAATGGTATGACCTGGCTCATCACAAGTTCCTCCATCCTGCCTACGACCCGCAGGACACATGTCGTAATATTGTGTCCAAAGGCTGGTGGGGTTGAGGGTCCCAATATTGTCCAGGACATCTATAGCTATGGTAATCTATAGCTCAACTAAATTTATCTGAAAGGTAAGGGGTGAGGACAGGGAGGCAGGTTGACAGGTTTGGATGACTTTTCCGGTTCAGGTGTCTGATAGGCTCCAAAGAAAAGAACTCACGGTGATCCTCCTATCTCTGCCTCCTGAGTGCTGGGATTAAAGGCTGCGCCACCACGCCCGGCTAGGATGAGTTCTTAAGAATCCTTTTAGCAACAGTGGCAGCCATTTCCTTTTTAATGGGGAAAGCTTTAAATGATCCTGAGAAGGTGTCTACAAAATCTAGGAGATACTTATATCCATATTAACCTGGCCTTACCTCAGTAGAGTCAACCTCTCAATACACGCCAGACTTTGTTCCTCGTTCTCTTTTTTTTGCAGTGTGGCTTTTTGTTGCTGGGTTTGTGATTTGACATGGGATTCATCTCGTAACACAGTCCTGTATTATTTGGGGAAGTTTGAAGATTTTAAAGTGGGATGAGCTTAGAAGTTCTCTAAGCTTGTGCTGTCCAAGGTGGGCTCCTCTGTGCATCTGATGTGTCAAGGATTTGGCAAATTCCTCAGGGAGGATGAGGCACCCATCGGCAGTATATCTCCATCCCTCCTTGATATAGGCATTTGGGAGAGAATTAGAGTCGTCCTTGTCATCCTGGGCAGTATACTCAGGAGCAGCAGGTAAAGCTGGCACAGGTAGGGCTACCAGCAGATAGAGTTGATTCATGGCAGCCTCTCTGGCTGCTTGGTTAGCTGTTTTCTTACCTTGGGCCTTTGGAGTATCCCCTCTATGATGTCCCAGGCAGTGGATCATGGCCAGTTTCTTAGGCAGCCAGAGGGTGGCCAGTAAATCAAGAATTCCTTCATAGTTTTTTCTTCTGCAGTTATCAGGCTGTGCTCTCAGTAGATGGCACCATGGACATGGGTGGTAGTGAAGGCATACCTGCTGTCCTTATGTATATTAGCCACCTGTCCCTGGCTCAATCTGAGGGCTTCTGTTAATGCCTTTTAGTTTTGCCTTTTGAGCCGAGGTTCCTGAAGGTAATGCAGAAGCCCAGACCATCTCAGTAGGGGACACCAATACTGCCCTGGTGTACCTGGTTCTATCTCAAATAAAGCTGCTACCGTCAATGAAGTAGACGGCATCTGGTTCCCTTCAGAGAACATCGGTCAAGTCTGGTCTAGTCCCTTGGACATCTTCTTTTTTTTTTTTTTTGGTTTTTTGAGGTAGGGTCTCACTCTAGCCCAGGCTGACCTGGAATTCACTATGTAGTCTCAGGGTGGCCTTGAACTCACAGCAATCCTCCTACCTCTGCCTCCTGAGTGCTGGGATTAAAGGCGTGCACCACCACACCTGGCTCCCTTGGACTTATTGAAGCACCTCAGAACAGTTGTGAAGAGTTTCCAAATCCTGATTGGGCAGCAGAGTTGCATGGTTAAGGGCCTACCTAGGGAGGAACGATGTATGTGGGGGGGGTTGAGCAACAGGGCCTGATGGTGGGTGAGACACGCATTTGTCATTCAGTAATCTGGGTGATTTTTAGGACCCCTTCGATAGAATGAGGCATAGTTATAGTCAATGGCTGTCCCAAGGTTAGCTTGTCTTTATCTTTTACCAGAAGAGCAGCAGCTGCAATGATACACAGGCAACTTGGCCATCTGGCTGCAACTGAGTCCAGTCTCTTGGACAGGTAGGCCACGGGCTGTTTTCAGGGGCCAAGTTGTTGGGTCAGTAACCCTTTTGCCACTCCTGATCAGCAGTGTTCTTCATTCTTCAGTGGACAGCAATGTTCTTTCATGAAAAGCTGGAATGGTTTTTGGATATCAGGTAGAGCAAGGGCTGGTATCTCTAGGAGGGCCATTGGGCCCCTATACAAGTGAAAGAATTTTCATTGCCCCAGGTAGACTCATAAAGGGGCCCGACAATTTCTACAAATCCAGGTATCCAGAGTCCACAGAATCCAGCTGAGACAAGGGACTCTTCTTGGTTTGGGGGTCCAGATCCCAAGTATGGTTTGCTTGCGGGCCGGGGACAACCATTTTTTCCTTCATTGAGGATATATCATAGGTAATTTACCTCAGGAGCACAAATTTGGGCCTTTTTGACTGAGACCTTATAACCTTAGATTACCAATGTCCGAAAGAGGTCCTTACTGGAGGTGAGGCACTTAGGCAGTCATCCTGGGTTTTAGCTGCTAGCAGGAGGACATCAACATATTGTAGGAGACTCACCTCGGAGTGAGAGATTTGTAATTCACTCAAGTCCTGATGCAGGGCTTCATCAAAGATAGTGCGGTGAGCTTTTGAACCCTTGTGGAAGATGGGTCCAAGTCAGCTGTCTGCTGAAGCCCTGTTCAGGATCTTGTCATTCAAAGGTGAAGAGAGGTTGACACTCCTTTGCCAGGTGTAAGCTGAAGAAGGCATCCTTGAGGTCAAGAACAGTATACACAGCCGAGCGTGGTGGCGCACGCCTTTAATCCCAGCAGTCGGGAGGCAGAGGTAGGAGGATCGCCATGAGTTCAAGGCCACCCTGAGACTACATAGTGAATTCCAGGTCAGCCTGGGCTAGAGCGAGACCCTACCTCGAAAAAAAAAAATAGAACAGTATACACCTGTAAGTGTGGAGAGTAGACTTAAGAGAGTGTATGGGTTAGGTATCATGGGGTGGATATCCTCCACCCATTTGTTGACTTCTCTTAGATCTTGTACTGGCCGATAGTCTGAGGTGCCCGGCTTTTTCACTGGGAGGAGCAGTGTATTCAAGGTGACTTACAGGGGGTCAAGATACCATATTGTTTTAGTCTGTCTATGTGCTCTCAGATGCCCAGGCAGGCCTCCAGGGTCATAGGGTATTATTTGACCAGTACAGGGACGGCAGTAGGTTTGAAAGTCACAATAACAGGAGGTTGATGAAGTGCTAGCCCCAGGGGGGGGATTGCTTTCAGTCCCCAACTCAGGAATCAGGTGTTGTAGTTTAGAGAGATCTGTCTGAGGTCCTATTGTCAAAAGATTGGAGTAGAGGCAGTATTCACCTTCTAGGTTTATGTCCAACACACAGATGACTTCAGGCCATGGGGAGATCATCAGCCTTTCTTGGTGAAGTGAATCAGGGCCTTCATTTTACTTTTTACTTAATAAGTCTCTTCCCAGGAGAGCTAGGGGCCATCTAGGATGACCATGAAAGAATGAGAAAGTTTACCTTTTCCCAGGTCCATGGAGCATTGTGTGGTCCATGGGTAGAGGTCAGTTCCTGTTGCTCCCTGGACCCAGGTCTTTCTACCTGACAGGGGGCCCATGGCTGATTTGAGGACCGAGTGATGAGCCCCAGTATCCACAAGAAAGTCAACAGGACGCCCCTCCACTTTCAAGTTACCCAAGGCTCAAGGAGGGGAGGTGTGCCCCACCACTCTCAAATCTCTAATCCACTTATTTCTAAAACTTTGTGGGGCCCCTCTGGGACAATTTGTCTTTTCTTTTGGGGACAGTCTCCCTTTCAATGGCCTATTTCCTTATAATAATCACACTGGTTCCGCTGGAGGTGAGGTGACGATAGACTTCCTTTTGGAGTGCCCCAGGAGGCCAACCTGACTAGCTGATTTCTATTTTGTCCCTGGTGTTTCTTTCTCCTATTCCTTCTCCTAAGAGAACTCTAGCTAATCCCCAGGTTTGTTTGTCCTCAGGAGTCTCTGTTGTAAATCTTGGTGGTAATTGTAACCAGTTCTGAAAGGTTTTTACCTTCAAATCCATCCATATGTTGGAGTTTCTTTTTAATGTCTGGGGCAGCTGGTTGACAAAGGCCATATTGACAGCCATCTGGTTCTCTGGTACCTCTGGGTTCAAGGGAGTATATGTCTTATAGTCATCCACCAGTTTCTCTAAAAGGGCACCAGGCGATTCCTCTCTTCCCTGTATTACCTGACTGACCTTTGATAAATTTGTGGGCCGCTTAGTGGTGGCCCAGAGACCACCCATTAGAATCTGGTGATAGACCTTCATTCGCTCCCTACCTTCAGTCGTATTGGGGTCCCAGTCCCTTGGGTCAGGGCAAGTGGTCAGAAAAGTATCCTTGATTTAGGTGTCTTCACCTGTGGGGTGCTCTTCGGGACCCAGGACCAGTTTTTGGCACTCCCTGCGAATGCCATCCCTCCTTCTGTGGAGCAAAGAATCTGGAGAAGCTGCTGACAAGCTTCCCAAATGGGTTGATGAGTGAAAATGACAGCATCTAAAAGATCTATGAGAGCTTGGGGCCTCTCAGTAAGGGAAGGATTCTGGAGTTTCCAGTTATAGAGGTCACTAGTAGCGAAGGGGAAATAGGGTATTGGTTCAAGTGGCCCAGTAGCCCAGAGCGGGAGGGCTGCAGAAGTAGTCGGGCATTGTCTCCTGGAACGGGTGTGGAGGGGACTGTGGAATGTATTAGCAGTGGGTGCTGAGGGAAGTGCTGAGGAGGAGGCAGAGGTGGAGAAGAGGTGGAGTCTGATTCCCCCTCTTCCGATGGAGGGTCCCACCAGTGACAAACTGGGGTTGTAAGTGTGTGGGGGGGAGATCTTTGGGAGATGTAGAAGGGAAAAGAACCTCCAGGGTCTTGGATTTTTCTCTGTCTCCTTTTAGCTGGAGGGAGAGGACAGAAGATCTGTTAGAGGGCAGAATCAGCAATCTTAACCAGGAGGGAGGGTCAAATAAAAGATAATGCCAAGCCACAATGTAAGGGACCTGGTCCAGGTGGCCCGGATGAATAAAAATCACAGTTTGGATTCAAACGATGACCTCGAGGTCAAACATTCCCTCTGGGGGCCACCTGATCTGGAAAGTTGGCTACTTGACCTGGCAGTAGGTCTGGCTTCACTTTTGATGCTGAAACCGCTGCTGCATCCTGTAAATCTTTAAAATGAACAATGAAAGGTCTAGGGGAGTGGAAGGTTGCGAGGAAAATTGGCCCATGCCGAGGAAGAGGGAGAGAGCTAAACAGAGGCTGAAAATAAGAGCAAGAAAGCGAAAGTAGGGATTCAAGAAGTTGGCAATGTTAGAAGGGAGAGCACTGTGACACGGATCTCTCAAAGGAGGAGTCCAGAACCTGTCCCAAAAGGCCGTAATCTAACAACCCATTTACCAGAGGAGGGGTTGAGTTGTCGTCCCCCTGATCCCCTCCTGCTCTGAGACCAGTAGTGCATCCTCCTGTTCTCATTTGAGCCCTAGGTTGTCTAGATACCAGAAAATCAGAAATCCAGTAAAAACTTACTGGTCAACCCCAAAAGCCCCCTCCTCATTTTGCATGATCCCGGATAAGCCCCCAAAATATTGTGTCTGAGGTTGGGCAAATGATGAGGCAGGAATCCAATGAGCTCAGAAGTAGAAAATCTTTTTTGCCATGGACTTGCAAGCTAATGGATTAGAGACACAGCCAGATTCGGGAGCTGGGACTAAAGTGTTACGGCTCATAGGCCTTTAAAAAAAAATGATAAACAGGTGCTGGCCAGTGGCCTTAGGGAGGAGATAGGGTAACCCTTAACGGGATTGGTCAGGTCCAGGTGGGGAGATGTCCTGGGGTCCACTTTTATGAATTAGTGGTCTGAAAATCAGAATGTTGGCAAACTTTGCTATGGTGACTTTAACAGGATTGGTTGGACCCAGGGGTGTGGTAGGGGAGCAGGAACTTGTGGTTACAGTAGGAGGCTAAAACAATAGCACAGTAGTTATTTTGACATGGTTGCTGGGGAAACTAGGAGCTGATTGGTTGGGCTGGGGCCCATGGCAGTTGTTTTTTTCTGGAACATGGTGGTTACAGAGAAGTCATAACAGTTAACAAAATGGAGGCCCTCTGGCCAACCTTAGCCCTTCACACACATTTGCAGACCACATACTACAAACAAAAAAAGAAAATTTTGTTAATCCATAAATTGGTTTAAAATGAAGTTGTTTATAATATTTAGACCTTTTGTTAAGACCATGAAATGTTTCACTGTTCAAGTGTTTTTTTTGTTTATTTATTATCCATAATTAGATACATTGAATGAACAAATAATGAGTTGATATCCCCATCTCCCCAATTTCTTTCCTCCCTGTCCCAAATCAGCTGAGTATTCTTCTCTATGGGTAGTCTGGATCAGTCCATGGGGTAGGGGGTTATGGATAGCCTAGGAGTCAACCTGTTTCCACCCCACTTTGTATGTTGTTACTGAGGGGAGCAATGTCTCTGGAGGTTCTCCCCTACCATGGCTCTTACAATCTTTCAGCCCCCTCTTCTGCTCAGTTCCCTGAGTCATGGTGGGTGAGGTTTTTTTGTTTTGTTTTGTTTTTCGAGGTAGGGTCTCACTTTAGTCCAGGCTTACCTGGAATTCACTATGTAGTCTCAGGGTGGCCTTGAACTCCCAGCAATCCTCTTACCTCTGCCTCCCAAGTGCTGAGATTAAAGGCATGCACCACCACACCCAGCAGTGGGTGAGTATTAAGGCTGCTTTATTGTTGAGGTATTAGGGGGGTCTCTGTACTTCTGCTTTAGGTTTCGTTGAAAATCATTGGTGTCTGTCTGTCTGGCTTATCCTGTGTTGACTGAATGGCTGTGTTATAGGTCTCATGTTTATCCCACCACTCTCTTCTGGGTTCCATATGGCTCCTTCATGAAAGATCTGGTGTGGCTCATCTCTTGTCCAGATGTTTGCATATCGGCCTGGGGATCGTTGTTAGGGTTGGAGAATCCATCGTTGTTAGGGTTGGTGAATCCATAGCGCTCTCTCTGCCTTCTGAAAGATACAAACAGAATCTCCATCAGAGAGTGAGATTAGTATAGGTTAATTTAGAAACATTTCTGAATTAGCTAGATTCTATTGTTAGTAGCCTCTTTGTAAATCACTCATGTAGTGCATTTCTCTTTGGAGGCCTAAGATTTTGGTTCCCAGTGTATTTTGTCCTGAGTCCCTGGTTCTGGTTATGGGCTCCCCATCACTGAGTGGATTATTTGGCCAAATTAAAAGCTGTTGATTACTTCCCCCAGGCTTTGGCTCCTTCATTGCACAAGTGCTCTTTTCATGGTTCGCTGTTCTCTCCCAGTAGGCAGTGTGTTCAGCCTACTTCTGGTGGCAGACTTTGTTTCATGCCAGTGGTCTCTGTTTACTCCAGCTGTTGTTGACCAGCTTCCCCTGGCAGCTTATTCAGTGCCTTCCAGCACTGCACTACCTACCATCTGGGAGCTGGTTACCGGTCAGGACTTCACAGGGTCTCTTGGTACTGATAGATGGGTTTCTGTGGTTTCTTCAGCAACAGGGTCTTGCCTCAAGCCTGGGATGGGTATTCAAGAGCTTTAACAGAATCCTGTCTTGTTTTGGGGACCTCATGGGTCACTTTGGTCAGCAACTGAGTGAGGGAAAGAGCCAGCGACCGGAGCCAGGAATTGTTTGTTGATTTGTTTTTCCATGTAGGTCTCATTATAGCTCAGGCTGACCTGAAATTCACTGTGTAGTCTGAGGCTGACCTTGAACTCACTTTGATCCTCCTACCTCTTCCTCTCCAGTGCTGGGATTAAAGGCACTACCACACCCAGCTTTCAAGTGTGTTTTTTTTTTTTTTTCTAGTAATACTTGGTCATTTTCTTTATATCATTTATGTCTTTTGTTAGGTTAATTGCTAGTTGTTTAATATATTTCATTGCTGTTGCATTTTCTAGTTAGTTATTACTACTACATGAGGATATATTTAGCTCTTGAGAATTTATATTTATCTTGTATTTTTTTTGAAATTTTAATTGCCTATTGTTATGACTGATTTTCTTTGGATTGTATTGGTGTATAATCACATTGTCTATATGTAATGATAATGTTTCTTCTATTCTTTTTTTTTTCTGCCTTGGGAGAAATGGTTAATATTAGTATGAAAATGTGAGAATGGTTTTAATTTTACCCCTATTTTTCATAGATTTACCCCCAATGTAAAATATGACATAATATTATATTTTTTGTTTTATTTATTTATTTATTTTCTTCCCCCCCCCCCATTTATGAGGGAGGGTCTCACTCTAGCCCAGGGTGACCTGGAATTCACTCTGTAGTACCTGGCTGACCTCAAATTCAACAATTCTACTTCTGCCTCCTGAGTCCTGGGATTAAAGATGTGTGCCACCACATCCTGTGTGTGTGTGTGTGTTTTTTTAATTTTTATTTATTTTAAATTTTATTTTGTTGTCCAAAACTTATAAGTAATTTTATTTTATTTTATTTTTTTTTGGTTTTTCGAGGTAGGTCTCACTCTAGTCCAGGCGGACCTGGAATTCACTATGTAGTCTCAGGGTGGCCTTGAACTCACGGCGATCCTCCTACCTCTGCCTCCCAGAGTGCTGGGATTAAAGGCGTGCGCCACCACGCCTGGCTCTTATAAGTAATTTTAAAAAAATCATTTTATTTACTTATTTGCAAGCAGAGAGATATAGAGTAGACAGAGACAGAATTCATGTGTCAGGTTCTCCAGCCACTATAAACAAACTGGAGACGCATGTGCTACTCTGTGCATCTGGCTTTATGTGGGCATTGGGAAATTAAACCCTATAGCCTGGTAGTTTTTCTTTTAAATGCTTCTATTTCTGTTGCAACATATTTGTTTAAATAGTTTAAGCTTTTTTTGAGATGCCTTATAAAAATGCATTGATCACATGCTGTATGATTGTACATTTAGGAACCAAGAAGTTCAAGTGTGGCATCATACAACTGTAATCCCAATTTTTAGGATGTAGAGGCTGGAGGATTGAATTCTGGGCCAGCCTGGGCTAATAAGAAGGCCCTGTCTCAAAAAGAAAGGAAGAGCCGAGCATAGTGGTGCACACCTTTAATCCCAGCACTTAGGAGGCAGAGGTAGGAGGATCACCATGAGTTCAAGGCCACCCTGAGACTACATAGTGAATTCCAGGCCTGGGCTAGAGTGAGACCCAACCTCAAAAAACCAAAAACAAAAACAAAAACAAAAAATGGAAGGAAACAGTAGCAAAACTAACTGGGAAAGGGCACAAGGAGTCTCCTGTGCACTACACCTTGATTTGATAGTTTGCCCCACTGTGCGCTAAGTTAAACTGTTGAGCCTTCTGTCATGATTAATGTATGTTATTGCATGCATGCTGTGTCTCTGCATGCATATTCTTTAATTTACTCATTTATCATACTAGCTTAGTATATAAGCTGTTCAGATGACATATTAGTGATTTCAAAAAATGTCATTTCAGCTTTACATTTTGGAGTAACCTAGGGTTGATGACTGTTACAACCAACCCTCTTGAAGCTTCTTTGCCATCTCCTTGGTCATTCTTTTTTTCTTCTTTTTTTCTTCTCATTCACTCAACAACTGGTTGAGTGCTAAAAACTTTGTGATGCTAGGTGCTTCATAGTGATTTCTATTTGCCTGATATTTACAGTTTAATGGAAAAATAGCTAGTTATCTAATTAGAGTGAGCACTGTATTGCATTTATGATAAGTACTCAAATTGAGAGCTATTTGTTACTGTAATAGTGTATTTATTATAGGTCAACTCTTATGTATTTATTTTGTGTTTTCGAGGTAGGGTCTCACTGTAGCCCAGGCTGACCAGGAATTCACTATGTAGTCTCTAGCTAGCATTGAACTCACAGTGATCCTCCTACCTCTGCCTTCCAAGTGCTGGGAATAATGGTGTATACGACCATGTCCAGCCTTTTTTCTTTTTCTTTCTTTCTTTTTTGAGGTAGGGTCTTACTCTAGCTCAGGCTGAGCTGGTACAGTCTTCATTCCTGTGGATAGACAGCTGCCCTTCATTGTTCTAATAAAGGACAATCTGTTACTGTTGAGGTTGGTTCCTACTTTCATTTTCATGCCTCCTCTGTCCATTCTGAACATATTGGTGCCAAAACCTGGGAGGGTCTTTGGACTTTTGGACTCTAGCCCTTCCCTCTGGGTGACCTTTCCTCTGACCCACTGGGTTGCATCAGGCTAGCTGCTCTCTTGTGGAGACTGAGGAGTTCCGGCCAGGGCAATTCTCTGGCAAATGTCTGAAATCCCTTGCTGATTTTAGCCAGATCTCCTATAGCCCTTTTCAGGGTAATTCACAGGGTCAATTTTTCCTCTGACTCTCTCCCTCCCTTGTTCTCTCCTTTCCCACTGGATCCCATGGAGAGCTCGATTGATTGTCTAGGCTTACTGTATAGGCTAAACAGTTGCCACCTGAAGCCTCTGGCTTTTGCAGTCTTTGCCTTTGTAAGTGGTACAAGCCCCATTCTGAGCTTTTCTTGACAACTAGGGTAAACTCAGTTCCCAGTCTCACTGACTTCTTCTGTCTTCTCTCCCCTATCTCCCTCTGACTTTCAGCACAAAGGTCCTTTGTCATTTGACCCTTCTGTGTACCCAACAGACTCCAAAATGGTAAGGCCCCGGGACAAAGTCAAGAGGCACCCTAGACTGTCATCATCCCCCTTGCCCCAGGGGTCCTCTCTTGCCTCCAGATGGTGAGGGTAAGGGGACTCTTCTCTACTCCTGAAATTTCTGTTCTGGTTCGAGTCTTTCCTTCTGGCTCCATTTTGGTACTGACAGCTTGCTACCAGAACCAAGCCTGTGCCTTTCCCATTCACAAAAATCCCAAGGACACTCCTTTGGGATGTCTAAAATCAAGCCCAAAACCAGTAGGCCTGAAAGACCTCAAGGCCACACTTAAAAAAAAAAAAATATATATATATATATATACACACACACACACACATATATATATATTTACTTATATGCAAGTAGAGAGAGACGAGAGACAGAGAGAATGGGTGCACCAGGACCTCCAGCTGCATAAACAAACTCCAGATGCATGCGCCCTGTACATCTGGGTTTACATGGGTACTAGGGAATTAGTCCTAGGTCATCGGGCTTTATAGGCAAGTTCCTTAACTGGTGAGCCATCTCTTCAGCCCAAAGCCACACTTTTAATCTGGCTTTCTATCCAGGGCTAGTCCAGTACAAATTAGGCAATAATCGTATCTGGCCTGAATTTGGAACTTTTCAATTAGTGAGTCCTCACTGACCTGGACAATTTAATCCAACAAAATGGCAAATGGGCTGAAGTCCCCTATGTTTAAGCTTTCTTCTCTTTACATGCTTGCCTTTCCCTCTCTCTAGATCGCTTTGTTAAAAATATCCTCCTGTTATGTCCCCCCCCCTCCTTTGTGCCAGCCAGTGCTCCATCTCCCCTGGCAGGCAGCTTTTTCTGATTTTGATCCTGCGGAAGCACCCCCTCTTTATCCTCTTCATCACACCCCATCCCCTATATCTTCCTCCACAACAAACCCTTCCCCCAACACACCATTAACTCTGTCCTTCCCTCCCAAAGCCCCCCAACTCTTCATCTTCACAAAAATCCCCTCACTTGCTAATCCCCTTCCTTTGTCCCCCTCACATACACACACTCATCCCCAAACCCAACACTCTGCACTGGTGTTCCCATTACAGGAGGTGGCAGAGCTGGAGGACCCTGTCCGGGTTCATGCTCTTTTTCACATCTCTGATATGAGTGAGTGAAATTGAAGAAAAAAATAGGTTCTTTTTCTGAAAACCCCATTAAATATTGAAAAGAGTTTGTCTACCTCATGCATGCATACCATTTAACATGGGGAGAACTATATTATACCCTCACCTCACTCTACCACCAGACAAAAAGGAATGCATTTGGTGCTCAGCTCAAGCCCAAGTAGACTCTGCACCAACAATATAGGACCAACCCAGTAGCTGAGGAGATTGTACCTACCACCAAGCTGCACTGGACTTATCACCCTGGTGATATGGGCACTCAGTCTAAATCAGATGACTTTTCTCCTAGAGGGCATGCCAAAAAATGCCCACACTTTTGTAAATTATGATAAGGTCAGGAAATCACCCAGGGCTCTGATGAAAATCCAGCCCTCTCCTAGCTCCTTACTGAAGCTGTCACTCAATATACAAACTTAGATATTCCCCCCCCCCAGCCAATTCTCTTTTCCTATATGTTCAGTTTATCAGCCAGTCAGCTCAAGACATTAGGCACAAACTTTGCCAACTGGTGACCTTCTAGATGTCATCTTCAAGGTCTTTAACAACAGGAAAGATGAGGCCAAGTGAGAAAAGAATAAAGACGAACAGAGTATCAACTCTTGGCCTCTGTCCTCAACAGCTACTGGCCCCCAAACTCATCGCCCCTTAATAGAAATCATACTGGAGAAAAGCCATCCAGGGTCTGCTTCAGATGTAACCAGCCAGCACACTGGGCCATGGCCTGCCTTAACTCTAGGCCACCACCTACAAGAGCCTGTCCTATCTGTGGCCAGTGGGGCCATTGGAAGTGGGACTACCCTCAGGGATGCTCTGGTTCCCATCACCTACCACAACCCCCGCACTACAGCTGATACAGTGAAGGGGCCCAGGTTCACTAATTCTTGTTGGGAATCCTAACTCATCATATAGAGTTATTGGGATGGTGGCTGGGCATGAAGTTTCCTTCTTTCTGGGTATTGTGGCTTCCTTCTTGCTCCTCACTTTCTGGAAGGTCCAATATCACAGTCATGGGGAGTCTCAGGGGCTCTTCCAGTCCCAGGAGTAAAACTACTTCATTTTGCCAGTTTGGACCCTAGGCTTCACTTTTTCTTTCTTGGTCATGCCTGAATGCCCTATGCCTCTCCTTGGCAGAGATATGTCAAAACTTGAGTTTTGCCAGGCGTGGTGCACGCCTTTAATCCCAGCACTTTGGAGGCAGAAGTAGGAGGATCACCATGAGTTCAAGGCCACCCTGAGACTACTAGTGAATTCCAGGTCAGCCTGGGGTAGAGTGAGATCCAACCTTGAAAACAAAAACAAGCAAACAAACAAACAAAAAATACCCTTACTTGTATGTAACCCAAGACCAATACCCCTTCCCTCAACCACCCCCTGGGAACTTAAGCCCATAACTACCCACCTCCTAAAAGCCTAACTTTTTTTTTTACAGGTAAGAACTGCATTTATTTTGTTTACCTTATAAAGTTGGATGTTTTTTTTAAAATTTATTATCCATAATGAGTTACAACATTTAGTGGGCAAACAATGAGTTGTTATCCCCAATTCCCCGCTGCCCTCCACTGGATAACCTCCTCCTTGGATCGTCTGGATCAGTCCTTGTGACAGGGGACCATGATAGCCTAGTATTCAGCCAGGTTCTCCTGGCCATGCCTCTGGATAATCTCCCCCACCACGGCTCTCAGAATCTTTCCGCCCCCTCTTCCGCATAGTTCCCTGAGTCGTGGTGGATGAGTATTAAGGTTGCTTTAAGGTTGTGAGTTTAGGGGTCTTTGTGTCGAAAATTGTTGGTTTCTGTCTCACTGGCTTATCCTGTGTTGATTTAATGGCTGTGGCTGTGGGCCCCTTGTTCATCCCGTCATTCTCTGCGGGGTTCCATTTGGATCCTCCACGATATGACTGTGGTGGCTCCTCTCTTGCCAGAATCTCAGGTATCGGCCTACAGTTGGTTGGTAGGGTTAGATGGGCCCCAGCTCTCTCGCTGCATCCTGAAAAATACAAACACAACCTCCATCGGAGAGTGAGATCAGTGTAGGTTAACAAATATACACAATTTTGGATTACCTAGATTCTATTTTTAGTAGCCTCCCTGTCACTCGCTCCCATAGTACATCTTGTTTTGGGAGCCCAAAAGTACGGGATCCAGTGCCTATCGCCCTGAATCCTTAGTTCCAGACAAGGGGTCCCCCTCACTGAGTGGAAAATTGGTCGAATTTGAAAGCTGTTGATTGTCTCCCCCAGGCCCTGGCTCCTCCATTACACAAGTGCTCCTTTGTTGGTTCGCTGTTCCCTCCCAGTAGGAGGTGTGGTCAGCCTACTCATGGCCGCAGATTGTGTGTCAATCTTCTATGTTTACTCCAGCTGTCGTTGATCAGTTTCCCCTGGCAGCCTGTGCAGTGCCTTCCAGCATTACACTAACTGCCTTCTGGGGGCTGGATACCATTCCGGATGTTGAAGGGTTTCTCGATGCTGATCGATGCAGTCTGTGGTTTCTTCAGTAACAGGGTTTTGCCTCAGGCCTGGGGAGAGCACTCAAGAGCTTTGACATAATTCTGTTTTCTTGTTGGAATCTCATGAGTCACTTTGGTCAACAGCTCAGTGAGGGAAGGAACCAGTGGTTGGAACCAGGGGTTGTCAGGCTGATCTAATTATTCACAGGCTTAGACTATCTCCCCTAACTTCTTTTTTTGTTTGTTTGTTTTTGTTTTGAAGTAGGGTCTCGCTCTAGTCCAGGTTGACCTGGAATTCACTCTGTAGTCTCAGGCTGGCCTTGAATTTACGGTGATCCTCCTACCTCTGCCTCCCGAGTGCTGGGATTAAAGGCGTGTGCCACCACGCTTCTAACCCCTGTCAGCTCTTCTCAGAATACCTCCATCCTCAGTGTCAAAAAACCCAATGGAACTTTTCATTTAGTCAGGTCCTCAGAAAAATCAGTGAGGCAACTATACACACTCAGTCATCCCTAACCCTTACATCCTTCTTTCTACTGTCCCGCCTACTGCGACCCATTTTACTGTCCTAGACCTTCATTCCACTATAACCAGGTTCTCAACCTCTTTTTGCCTTTATCTCGGAGGACCCAGACACCTTTCTAGCCCAACAACTAACTTGGACAGCCCTATCATAAGGCTTTAGGATAGCCCTCACTACTTCAGTCAAGTGCTTCAGTGAGATCTCTCTCTTCCCTGAGCCTCCATCCCAGCCACCTCTTACAGTTTGTAGATGATTTCTTTCAAGACAGCCCCTCCCAAGAAATCTGCCTCACACATACTGCTGATGTCCTCAACCCCTTCTTAGCCTTCTGGAGTTACCTTATTTCAAGGGACAAAGTCCAGCTCTGTCAACCTGCTATAACCTACCTAGGCCTCTCCCTTTCACATCAAACCTGAACCATTCCTCCAGACCAGATAAAAATTCTTTTAAATGGTCCCATGTGGATATTTAACTTCTCTCTTGTTGCTCCCCTTTCAAGGTCTTAAAACAGGTCTTAGCTAAGGCTTCTACCCTATGGTTACCTGACCCATCTAAGTCATTTTTTCCATTTCTTCATACTATCAGGGCCAAGCCTTAGCACTCCTGCCAGCTCACAGGGGATACTTCCGCCCCTGTAGCTTTTCTTTCTTTATCTTTTTAACTTTTTATTGACAGCTTCCATAATTATAGACAATAAATCCATGATAATTCCCTCCCTACCCCACTTTCCCCTTTCATATCCACCCTCTATCATATCCCTTCCCCTTCTCAATTAGTCTCTAGTTTGTTTCAGTATCATCAACTTTTCTTCCCGTTTTGAAGGTCTTATGAAGGTATTATCAGGCACTGAAGTCATGAATATCAAGGCCATTTTGTGTCTGGAAGGTTGTATTGCAAGCATTCCTACCCTTCCTTTGGCTCTTACAATCTTTCCCACTACCTCTTCCACAGTGGACCCTGAGCCTCTTAGACCCTGAGCCTTGGGAGGTGTGGTAGAGACATTACAGTGCTGAACACTCACCTATCACTGCTTCTCAGCACTATAATGTCTTTTGAGTTATCCCAGTGGTCACCACCATCTGAAAAGAAAAGTTTCTCTATCCAAAAGTGAGAGTAACATTAATATGCACATTTAAAAAACAGTGTTCATAAGGCAGTTTGGTAGACATAACATATGCATTTAGCCAGACAACAGCAGGCATTCCTCCTCTAGGACTCATGACCTCCCTCACCATAGGCTTTTGTCTAGGTCTTCAGTACCAGGCATGTATTCATTTCTGTGGAGCAGGCCTCCAGCCCAATTGGAGAGTGGTTGGTTTCCCTCATAACAGATGTGCCACTGTTGCACCAGTTGACTCATTTGGCCTGGCTGGCCAATCTTAAGGCTTGCAAGGTCCACTACTCTTTGCCTCTGTTGATGACTTCTCTCTCCCATAGGGCTGCATGCAGCTATAGCTTTTTCAACTTTCAGTCAGTTGATTAACAAGGAGGGGGTTTCCAGCTCAGCTCCAGCTTGGTTTCTCAGTGGCCTGCAGCTTAAGTATGTGTGGTCTTCAGCAATAGGGTCTTACCATCTTGTTCTGGTTGGCAACCTTAGCAGTGGCCTGTAATGTTTTGGGGGCCTCAGGAACCTCTCTGGCCAACAACTCACTGGAAGGTATCCCATCTCTGGCACTGAAATTTTTCTAGTAATAATCAATGGCTTCAGGGTGCACCATTATCCAAAGAGGTAGATTTCCATATGGCTTATTCTAAACCTCTTGAATTTTGGCTAACACTCCTTCCACCCTTCCTTTACTCAGTCCCTTCCCCGACCCCACTTAGGCCATGGCACACATAGTAATCTTATAATTTACACATATACAATACCCTCCCCTTGGTGGTTCCTTTCCTCCCTCCCTTATAGCTCCTCTCTAGCTCATTGGCCTCTTCCTTCCTTCCTTCCTTCCTTCCTTCCTTCCTTCCTTCCTTCCTTCCTTCCTTCCTTCCTTCCTTCCTCCCTTCCTTCCTTCTTTTGAGTAAGAGAGAGAAAGAGGCAAATACAGACAAAGAAAATGGGCTCACCAGAGCATCCAGCCACTGAAAATGAACTCTAGACACTGTGCCACCTTGTGCATTTGGCTTTACGTGGGAACTGGGGAATCGAACTTGGATCCTTCTGCTTTGTAGGCAAATGCTTTAATTGCCAAGCCATCTCTCCAACCCTCTACTATGACTTTTACTACAACTCACATACAAATCTAAACATTTGTAGCTATGATCCACATATGAGAGAGAACATTTGGCTTTCTGGGCCTAAGTTACTTCACGTGGTATAATCCTTTCCAGATCCATCCATTTCCCTGCAAATTTCATAATTTCATTTTTCTTTACTGCTTAGAACTCCAATGTATAAATGTACCACATCTTCATTATCTATTCATCAGTTGAGGGACATCTAGGCTGGTTCCATATCCTAGCTATTGTAAATAGAACCAAAGTAAACAAAGATGAGCAAATAACTCTTAAGGGAGTCGTATAGGGAGCTAATGTGGTAAATCTATTTTCAGCTGTCTCAGGAACCTCCACCCTGTTTTCCACAATGGCTGTATCACTTTATATTCCCAACAACAGTGTAGAAGAGTTCCTATTTTTTCACATCCTCACCAGCATTTATTTTCACTTCTTTTTCTTTCTTTCTTTCTTTTTTTTTTTTTTTTTTTTTGAGGTAGGGTCTCACTCTAGCCCAGGCTGACCTGGAATTCACTATGTAGTCTCAGGGTGGCCTTGAACTCACGGCAATTCTACCTCTGCCTCTGAGTGCTGAGATTAAAGGTGTGCACTGCCATGCCTGGCTTACTTGTTTTCTTAATGGTTGCCATTCTGACAGGAGTGAGATGGAATCTTAGAGTATTTTTGTTTGTTTGTTTGGTTGGTTGGTTTTGGTTTTTCAAGTAGGATCTCACTCTAGCCCAGGCTGACCTGGAATTCACTATGTAGTCTTAGGGTTGCCTCGAACTCATGGTAATCCTCCTACACCTGCCTCCCAAATGCTGGGATTTAAGACGTGTGCCACCACGCAGGGCCAGATTAATTTTAATTAGCTATTCCTGGATGGCAAAGGAGAGGTATAACATGTTTTTAGATGTCTATAGGCCATCTGTATTTCTTCTTTTGAGAACTCTATTCAGTTCTGTAGCCCATTTTTTAATTGGGTCTCTTGATTTTATTTTATTATTTAGGTTTTTTTGTTTGTTTTGTTTTTATCAAGGTAGTGTATTGCTCTAGCCCAGGCTGACCTGTAATTCCCTGTGTAGTCTCAGGCGATCCTCCTACCTCTGCCTTCTGAATACTGGGATTAAAGGAATGCGCCACCACACCTGGCCTATTTTAGTCTTTGTGGGTTTTTTGTTTGTTTGTTTTGTTTTTAAATATTTTTATTTATTTGCAAGCAGAGAGAGAGAGGAGAGAGACAGAGAGAATGGGCAGCACCAGGGCCTCCAGCCGCTGAAAACAAACTCCAGATGCATGTGCCACTTTGTGCATCTGGCTTTAGATAGGGAATCAAACACTAGTTTTTTGGCTTTGCAGGCAAGTGCTTTAACCAGCCCTATTTTGTTTTTTGAGTTCTTTGTATATCCTGGATATCAATTCTTTGAAAACCATAAAAAAGAGCAGGAGGCCAACAAACAGCTCCTGCTTCTACAGTCTCTTCAACTGGAACCTCTTGTTGACTACTCTGCTTTTGTTGGTCTTCTAGTCTTTTTGCTCTTAGAACTGTTAGTTGGACCCTGACTAATTACTCGGCTACTTAAATTTATCAAATAACATATTCCTGCGATCCAGTTAATGTATCTAGGAACTTAAAACTCCCCCTTGCCAACAGCATACCAAGAATCAGACCTTTAATAATCAGCCTCTTGCTTTCTGTCCCTTTCAGTATCCCCGAGCCTTCCACAGGGCTAGACCAAAGCTGGACTACACCAAGGACAAAGTGCATCAGGTGGCCTGATGTCAGCATCTCAGCAAAGACTCCAGCCTGTTCTGAACCCTTGAGATAGATAGACCTCTCAAGCGCCCTTGGTGCCCCTAAAGACAGCAGGAAGTAGCCAGAGATCTGAATCTGCTCCTTCTTCCCAATCCTTTCACTGGTCCCCAGGGTCTGAAATGAAGGGTTAATGTGCCATGAAACAAACAAAAAGTCCCTGGGCTACAGGCTGAAAATACCTTGCTGAATAAGCATATCTGTGGTACAGAAACCAGGGCCCGAAGTGCAGAAGCCCTACCTGAAATTACAAAGATGAACAAGGCCAACACTTAGGGTGTCCCCTAACCAGAAAGATAACAAGATGTAATGTTAACTACTGTGCTTCCTTTTGCCTTTCTCCTGGCTTGCTTCCCCCACCCCCAATCTCATAAAAACTCAAGCCCAGTCCATTCCTACGCAGACTGCTGCCCTTTGTTGTGCTAATAAAGGACAATCTATTACTGTTGAGGTCAGTTCCTACTTTCTTTCATTTTCATGGTGTCTTCTTTGATCCAGAACAGTTATGAACAGCTTTTAATGCAGATTTAAGTGCAGGCATTGAAAAGAGGGAGGCTGGGGGCTGGAAAGATAGCTCAGTGGTTAAGGCGTTTGCCTGAACGGAGAGGCTAAGGACAGTTCTATATGTGTGGATGTGAGCTTACGAGTCACTGAAGTAGGTAGGCATTGTTGTTAGAAGCAGGGTCTCACTATGTGGTAGTCTACGCTGACCTCTAAGTCAGGTCTTCCTGGTGATCCACCTGCCTCAGCCTCCCACATTCTAGGAGGATAGCATTTTCTTGTGTTGTTTGTCATATAGTTTGTATTGTTTGGACTTTTTAGCATATTTTAATGACTTTTGTTACTGAACTCTCTCTCTCTCTCTCTTTTTTTTTTTTTTCTCGAGGTAGGGTCTCTAGCCCAGGCTGACCTGGAATTCACTGTGTAGTTTCAGGGTGGCCTTGAACTCATGATGATCCTCCTACCTCTAAGGCGTGCGCCACCACAGGAGCGGGCAAGGTCTCACTGTAGCCCATGCTGGCCTTAACTCTTCCTCTGCCTCCCACGTGCTGGAATTATAAGTGTGAACCACCATGCCCAGCTTGCACTCTCCCTTGATATGATGTGTAGATCATTTTTATATACTATATCTTACCAATTATTTTGCTTAATTTTACCTACTAGACTATCAGGCTGAGAATTACTTTATTATATTTCTACTGTGAATTCTAAAAGATAGGTGAAACCTGGGCTGGAGAAATGGCTAAATGATTAAAGGTGCTTGCTTGCAAAGTCTGAAGGCCTGGGTTAGATTTCCCAGTACCCAAGGTGTACCCATTCTCTTTCTCCCTGCCCCTTCTCTTTCAAATAAATAAATGTTTTTTTTTTTTTTCAAAAAGGCAAAACCTATCTAAGAAAAAACAGTGATTTGAAAGATTCTTGGAAAAGCAGGCCTAGAGACCATCTGATACCTGGTAAGTAATGCACATTTTGACAACTGTATTGCTAGAGAACATCTTACATGTATGAAATTCCTGTCTAAAGTCTCTGTCCAGAAATTGTATTTGCTTGATGTTTGCTAGGGAACAGAGAGAGAGAGCTCCTTGTCTCTAGTGTCCCAGTTGAGGTTTATAAAGTTATGATTGTTCTTAGGTCAGGCTTTCCACTTTTGCCCCAGAGAAGGGCACCTGTCCCCTTTGAACAGTACCTACCTTGGCTGCACTTTTCAGGAACCACTCCTTAAAATCTTTTTGCAGTGGACTGGGGAGATGCCATTAAAAGCACCTGTTGATTTGCAAAGCCTGCCTGCTCAGGTTCAAATCCCCAGTGTGCACATACAGCCAGGTGCACAATGTGGCACATGTGTCTGGATTCCTTCACATCAGCAAGAGACCTGGTGTACCCATTCTCTTTCTCTCTCAAATAAGTAACTTTTTTTTGGTTTTTCGAGATAGGATCTCACTCTAGCCCAGGTTGACCTGGAATTCACTATGTAGTCTCAGGGTGGCCTTGAACTCATGGTGATCCTCCTACCTCTGCCTCCTGAGTGCTGGTCAAATAAGTAAATATTTTAAAAATATTTTATGTTTTTATTAATTTGCAAGCAAAGAGAATGGGCTGAGCCCTTTCTCCAGCCCTGCCCAGTGACTTTTTAACCCTTCATGCTCCACTTTGTACATCTGGCTTGATGTGGGTACTGGGGAATTGAACTCAGGTCCTTAGGCTTTGCAGGCAAGTGCCTTAACCACTGAGCCATCTCTCCAGCCCATAAATAATATATATATTTTTAATTTTTTGGTAGTCCATCTCTTTTTTTTTTTAATTTATTGTCCATAATGAGTTACAACATTTAGTGGGCAAACAATGAGTTGTTATCCCCAATTCCCCACTGCCCTCCCCTCCCCCCTCCACTGGATAACCTCCTCCATGGGTCGGCTGGATCAGTCCTTGTAGTCCATCTCTTTTTTAAAAAAATTTTTAAGAGGATGATTTTCTTTTTTCAATGCTGGGTATTGAACCTAGGGAGAGCCTTGTGCATGCTAGGCCAGGACTCTACTACTGCGTTACATCCCAAGCACTTTAAAAATATTTTTATTTACTTGAGAGAGAAAGAATATGGCTATGCCAGGGCCTCTAGCCCCTGCACTGGAACACTGTATGCGTCACTTTGTGTGTCTAGCTTTATGTGAGCACTGGGGAATTGAACCTGAATCTGAGCGGGCCCATCAGCTTTATAAGCAAGGACCCTTAGCCACTGAGCCATCTTCCCAATCCTAGCAGTCCATCTCTTGATGTTCTGAAATACCCATCTTATTACAGCAAAAAGAAAAAAAGGAAAGTTTGACCCAGATATAGAAATAGTCTTAATTTTAATGAATCCAAATATTTATTTGCAAGGAATCTGCTTCTCCCCCACCATTTAAACTTTATTTTCTCTATCCCATGTCTCTTATTTTGTTTTGTTTTTTCTTTTTTTAAAAAAATATTTTATTCATTTTTCAAGCAGAGAGATACAGAGCACCAGGGCCACCACCTTGTGGGTCTGGTTTATGTAGGTACTGGGGAATTGAACCGGGGGCCTTAGGCACCAGAGGCAAGTGCTTTAACCACTGAGCCATCTCTCCAGCCCTTGTTTTTTTCTTTTTTAAGTTAAGAGTCTCACTCTAGCCCAAGGCTGATCTGGAATTTTCTACATAGTCTCAGGCTGGCCTCGAACTTAACAGTGATCCTCCTAGCTCAGCCTTCTGAGGGCTGGTCTTAAAGGTGTACATCATCACATCTGGCAGAGAAAGAATGGGCACTGCAAACAAACTCTAGGTGTATAACGTTGAGCCAACTGTCCAGCCCTATTTTTTTTTATTTGCCATCAGAGAGGCTGAGAGAGAGAGAGAGAGAGAGAGAGAGAGAGAGAGAGAGAGAGAGAGAGAGAGAGAATGGGAGAATGGGTAATCATCTTTAACCACTGAGCCATCTCTCTGGCCCTATTTGTATTCTTTTGTTTTTAAAAAAAATTCTATTTGTGAGTGAGTGTGTGTGTGTGTGTGTGTGTGTGTGTGTGTGTGCGCGCGCGTGCGCGCGGTGTGCATGCACCCATGTGGCACCCTGTGTGTGCTCCCAAAGCAGGGTGTGCTCACCTGCAGTGGTCAGAGGGGAACATGTAGTATCTCACTCCATCTCTCTTCCACTTATTTTTACTTGATCTGGAATCTCTTATTGATTCTAGAACTTGTCATTTTTTCATGAGCCCAGTGATTTTTTTGCTCTTTGCTCCCCACAATGGGGTTACAGGTATACATGGCGATGCCCAGCTATTTATGTAGGTCCTGGGGATCACAGCTATCTTTCAAGATGGCTTGAACTGTGTCTGACCCTGGGTGATGGCTCGGCAATACAACTTGTTATAGGCCGGATATAAATGTACTTGGCAAAACTATTTTAGGTTGAAGCCAGATGATTGTGAAGCATGGTACCTTGCTGGTAAACCTTTGCACTCAGTAATGGTGCTCTTCTTTCTTTCCCTGATTTTGCTCTTGGGCAGAGATTTCACTTGTTCATTTGTTTCTCTGGGTTTTTTTGCTTTGATCATTCCTCCCACCTCACTTCCTATCCAGCTTCCACTTAGCCTTCAGTCCTAGGCCAGGTCCCATTTTTCTGCAAGTCCTTTCCTAATAATCCTTTCTTTAATATCCATTGGGATTATTTTAGCCTAGTGTGGAGGAAAAGGGAAATCCAGGTCATTTTGTTATTCAAGTGAGCCTTCAGCTAATTAAAGATTATATATTTGAAATGTCACCAGAGGTAAATGTCAAAGCAATCTGTTGACAAAAAAGAAAGAAAGAAGAGGCTCATTCTGGGTACATTTGGAACAATGCCTATTTAAATCAAGTCTTTCTCCTCTTCAATAAACATTGTGACTAATGCAAAGGACCTCACTCCACTGATATTTACCCCCTTTTAGGGTCATGGCTGCTGTTCCTCTCAATAATCTGCAGGAGCAACTGGAGCGTCACTCAGCCCAAAAACTTAATAATAAATTCAGCTTTGCAAAACCAAAATCTTCGTAAGTATATTGGATGCTTCACTATCATGTAGGCACCAACTCACAGTATAATATAAATGAGAGCGCTTTGTTTGCTATGTAGCTCAGCCTCGCCTAGAACTCACTGTGTAGCCCAGGCTAATCTTCCTGACTCAGCATTAGGGTGCTGAGATTTCAGGTAGGGGCCATCATGCCCTGCTTCTTTCAGCTCTCACTGTATAGATGAGGAAAGGAAGCCCAGAGGCTACTTTGCAAACTGACACAAGAACATGTTTTAGTAAAATCAGGAAGTAATCGGTTAGCATCTTTGCACAGTCTCTGACACAAGATTCTTGTTCATTAAAGAATTCTTGAATAGGCCGGGTGTGGTGATGCACGCCTTTAATCTCAGCACTTGGGAGGCAGAGGTAGGAGGATCACCATGAGTTCAAGGCCACCCTGAGACTACATAGTGAATTCCAGGTCAGCCTGGGCTAGAGTGAGACCCTACCTCGAAAAAAAAAAAAATAAAAAAAATAAAAAAAAATTCTTGAATAAAGGAATAATGAATTTTCTTATAAATTTGGGCAAATTGGTATACATCATACTATAATATAATATAATATAATATAATATAATATAATATAATATAATATAATATAATATAATATAATATAATATAATATAATATAATATAATATAATCTCATATCCTTTACAAAATAGTGTGCAAGATCTATCCTCTTGCAAGCTCTATTCCAAGCTCCTAATGACATCTAATAATAATTTGCATTTCCCCTGTGCCCTTGCCTGGTTATAGGCCTTGTTCTAAGTGCTTGGCTTTAAAGTCACTACTGACCTTTATGTCATTAAATCCAGAAAATAGTCAGGATTCTTGCCTCGTTTATGTCCTTCAGATTGCAGCATAGCTCACACTTTTAACTCTTTTCCCATAAAATTTTTATCAGAGGAATCAGAAGTAGCCATATTTGACTTTTTTTTTTCCCACATATACCTGTCTCATCCTTCTGATGGTGCTATTAATTAAGGGTTACTAGCTTGAGAAATCAAATTTGGGGATGGCCTTTGTGCTTTCAGTACTTAACATATGAATGGGAAGGATCAGAACATACTAAATACAATTTGAGTTACCTGATATATTTTAAAACCACTGAGGGAGAAATAGATTCTGTACTCATTTGTAACACAATTAATGTAACTTGCATTTTAATTGTTTTAAACAAGGGAGTTTTGTAGAATGGGCAGATTTGTTCAAATGAATCCATCGAGGGGTGGGGTTGTGGCTCAGTAGCAGAATACTTGATTAGCATTCATGGGGCACTGGGTTTACTCCCCAGAACCTAAAACAAATAAATTCATTTAATTCAGTTTTTCCTTTGTTTTTCAGAGGTTTTACTTTTAAAAAGAAAACATCAGAGAGTGATACATCTATAACTAGTGTGTCAGTAGGAAAAACACCTGTATTAAGTGATAAGGATGTGAATGTGGCTGAGGCCTTTTCCTTCTCCGAGCCTTTGGCCCACACATCTCTTCAACAGATGAGAATCGATGGCTTCTTAAAAACCACTCCAGCAGGACAGCAAACGAGGGGTTCAAAACCATCACTAGCACATTCGTCACAGGTTCCACAGGAAGCATTATGCACTACCCCAAACACCCCAGCTAGAAACAAGTCCTACTTTGCGACTTTCAAGAAATTAGAATTTAGTTCTTCCCCAGATACTTTCAACACCATCAATGATTGGGATGATATGGATGACTTTGATACTTCGACATCAAAAGCTTTGATTACACCACCCAAAAGTGGCACCATAAGAGTAAGTACTGCTCAGAAACCAAAAAAGACGAAGAGAAACGTTTTTAAGCCACCGCTTAATAAAACAAATACAGTAAAGGCTGATCTGACCTCCTCTGAAAGCCAGCAAGTGGATTTAACTAAGGAGCAGGAGGACTTAAGCAGCGATGTGGTTTGCATTGATGATGATGACCCCTTTTCCCAGGAGCTTATAAAGGAAGCTGCTCCGCAAAGTCACTCTTTGAAGACTCACTTGGGAAATGAAAGAGGTAAAAACATTCCGTCTTCATTCCAGTATATTGACAGTATTTTTAATTTACGCTAAGCATTGGGAACAGCAGTATGATTTTCTTTTGTCCTTAAGGATGTTATTATCTATTGGGATTCTTATTCAATAAATTTTTCTTTTTTTTTTTTTT
>PVHP010025689.1:0-25298 GCA_004024765.1 Zapus hudsonius | reverse complement strand
GAGAGAGAGAGAGAGAGAGAGAGAGAGAGAGAGAGAGAGAGAGAGAAAGAGAGAGAAAGGGCATGTCAGGGCCTCTTGCCTCTGCAAATGAACTTCAGACACACGTGCCACTTTGAACATCTGGCTTTACTAGGTCCTGGGAAATTGAACCCAGACTGGTAGGCTTTGCAAGCAAATGCCTTTAACCATTGAGCCATCTCCCCAGCCCACAATTTTAAAATTTACATATTTTATAGTTTCGGGGGGATTGATATTAATTTGATGAAGATAATTTGGAAACATTAACTAGATACCTTCCCCCTCCCCCTCAGTGCTGGGGGTCAAACCCAGAGCCAACTAGACCAACTGAAGGAGGAGAGGAGAAAGCTAGCTTCTTTTAGGCAGTTTCAGTTAGAGACTGAGGCCCAGAGAGAAGCAGGAGATGCCATCCCACATGCCACCTTGCCTGGGCACAAGAATGGAACTTGGCAGGAAAGGAACTAGTTAGTGTCTGAGCAAGAATGATCTAGAGCGCCCCAGGCTGCCCTCAGACTAGCACCCAGACAGATGGCCCAGGGTGGCTGGCTCTGGGGCCTGCCCTCCAAATCTAAAAACCAATGGGTCTGCCCTTTGCATATAAAGGCTGCCTTCTTCTTCCTGTTGCGAGCTCCGCCCACTCCCCTCACCTCTGCCGGCTCTGCTCTCTCAGCCACAAGGATACTTGTAAGGCTGGTGTCCCCCTCACCCAGCCTTGCTGGGAGAACATAAAACCGTTTCTTGGTCTGGGAAAACTTTTCAGCTTGCCTTTGCTTTCTAGTTTGGGGTAATTTCTCACTTTAATTACATGTATGATTTCCCTCTGGCCTGTAAATCTACCACGTGTGTATTTCCCTTACACTCCAGATCTACCACGTGGGTGCTTTCTCTAACTGTAGGCCTGGGTGATTTCTTTAAATTCAGAGTAACCATGAGTGTAACGTTCTTCATTACTCATTTCTCCTCTGAAGTTCTTGGTCTCTGCTTTGATGTTTTCCCTCTGCTATTCTTCCTTGAGTGCCACCATCTGCCATGTTAACTTCCTTCCCAAGTACAAGGCAGATGCCATGTGTGTTTCTCCTAAGTCTCCCTACACAAACTCCTAGATCCTACCTTCCACATGCTCTATGCTAATCTCTCCTTGGAAGCCTCAGTTTCTCCTAAATGGGAACTTTTTTTTTTTTGGAAATGGCCATGGGCAGTATGAAGCAGGCTTGTTGTATTACCTGCATAGAAGCCAGATGGAGTCATGAGGAGGAACTGAGGGTTGCTATGGAGACCTAGTGGAGATGCCAGGACTGTGGGATGGCTGCCAAGGAGTTTTCCAAGACTGTGTGTAGCCTGGCTGGAGGGGCAGAATTGGAACTCCAGAGACTCATCACTGGGTAGAATTATTGGGCTTGGTGACTTGTCATTGGTTAGAGTTGTCAGACTTGGAGTTACAGAGTTTGATGTCTGCCTTATTGTTTTAAAACCCATGTTGGTTCAATTTTATTTATTTATTTATTTTTAAACTTTTTTGTTGAGTTTTTTTATATTTTATTTATTCATTTTCAAGCAGAGAGATGAGAGAGAGAGAGAGAGAGAGAGAGAGAGAGAGAGAGAGAGAGAGAACGCACCAGGGCCACCACCTTGTGGGTATGGCTTATGTGGGTCCTGGGGAATTGAACCCAGGGCCTTAGGCACTGGAGGCAAGTGCCTTAACCGCTGAGCCAACTCTCCAGCCCTGTTGGTTCAATTTTAGTTATGTCCAATGCCATCTTTTGCAATGTGAATTTTATTCTGTGCCATTAATTTTTTTTGTTTGTTTGTTTTATGGCTCAGTTAAAGGTCCTTGAACTGTGGGGACATTTGAATGGCATTGAGATTGATAAAAACTGTGTGACACTTTTAAAGTTGAACTGGCTGCATTGCATTTTACATCATGCATGGTTATCAGTTTGTGGGGGCCAGGGGAGGAATGTGGTGGTTTCATTCAGGTGTCCCCCATAAACTTATGTATTCTGAGTGCTTGATCCCTAGCTAATGGCAATTTTGGAATTGGAACCTTTTTGGAGGTTTGTTGTTGGGGGAGGGCTTATGGGTGTTGCAGCCAGCTTCCCCTTGCCAGTGTTTGGCACACTCTCCTGTTGCTGTTGTCCATATGATGTATCTGAGGTTGGCCAGGAGGTGGTGTTCAGCTTCTGCTCATGCCATTGTTTTCCCTGCCATGATGGAGCTTCCCCTCAAGTGTGTAAACCAAAATAAACCCTTTCCTCCCATCAGCTGTTTTTGGTCAGGTTCTTTGTCAATGACTACAACATCAATAAAAATATTAATGTTAGCCGGGTGTGGTGGCACAGCCTTCAATCCCAGCACTCGGGAGGCAGAGGTAGGAGGATCACCATGAGTTCAAGGCCACCCTGAGACTACAGAGTGAATTCCAGGTCAGCCTGGGCTATAGTGAGACCCTACCTTGAAAAACCAAAAAAAAAAAAAAAAATTAGTGTTCTCAGAAGTTGAGCACTTAAATAGTATGTAAAAAGGCCTGGATGTAATCCCCAGCACTATGCAAAAAAACAAAAAAGGTGTTTTTATTGTACTAGTAAAGATAGCAAGGTAAGACCATGTCAAAATAAATGTACTATAAAACTTCAAAAGGTAAAATTCAGGCAGGAGGGATGGCTCAGTACTTAAAGGCGCTTGCTTACAAAGTCTGATGGTACAGATTTGATTCCCCAGAACCCATGTAAAGCCAGATGCACAAAGTGTCACGTGCATCTGGAGTTCATGTGTAGCAGCAAGAGGCTGGCATACCTATCCTCTCTCTCTCTTTTCTTTCTCTCTCCGCTCTCTCTCAAATAAATAAATATATATTTTAATATTTTATTTATTCATTTCCAAGCAGAGAGATACAGAGAGAGAGAATGAGAGAGAGAGAGAGAGAGAGAGAGAGAGAGAGAGAGAGAGAGAGAGAGAGAGAGAGAGAGAGGCAGAGAGAGAATGAGCATGCCAGGGCCTCCAGCCCTCTTGTGCATCTGGCTTTACATGGGCATTGGGGAATCGAACTCAGGTCCTTCTGCATTGCAGGCAAATGCCTTAACCGCTAAGCCATCTCTTCAGCCCAAATAAATATTTTTAAAAAGGAAAAATTCCCCAGTGTTAGAAACATTTTCTTTCTCTTGTGCATGTGTGTTGAACATGTATGTGTGTGTTTTCACAAAGGTATGAGTGCATGTATGTGTGTGCACATGTGGAGACCAGAGACGTCAACAATGAGTGTCCTCCTCCACTGTTCACTACCTTATTTTTTAAAAATATTTTTATTTATTTACAAGTTGAATGAGAAGTCAGATAGACAGACAGAATGGGTGCACTAGGGCCTCCAGACACTGCAAATGAACTCCAGATGCATGTGCCACTTTGTACATTTGGCTTTACAGGGGTCCTGGGGGATTAAACTCAGACGATTAGGCTTTGCAGGCAAGCACCTTAACCTGCTGAGCCATCTCTCCAGCCCCTCTACCTTATTTTTTGAGATAGCATTGGTCACTGAACCCAGTGATCACCAACTGGGCTAGACGAAATAGCCAGTGAGCCTCAGGGGTCCTCCTGTCTCAGCTCCCCAGTGCTGGGATTAGAAGCACACACACTCACGTCAAGCATTTACTGGAGTGCCAGAGATTCAACCTCCAGTCCTCTGGCTTGTGTTGCAAGCACTTTGGCCACCGAGCCACCTTCCAGCCCCTAGAGACACTGTCTCTGTAAATTGGAATCTGGGGATGACAGCTGAGGCTACACTTCCCCACCTGGACTAGGCAAGGACACACAGGACCCTGAGCCCAGGCGTTGCTGATTCTTTGCTCTGCCTTTGTCATTCTCATACCATCCTTTGGGGTCTTTCCTCCGAGGCTTAAAAGCCTAAAATACTCTTTTACAAAATAGGCCAGGGCATTGTGCCCTTAGAACCCTGAGGCCTGCAGAGGGTCGAGTCCTATCTTTTCTGTGATTTCCAAGTCACACTGTCCCTTGTTCCTGTGGGGGAACCGGCTCTCTGGGGTCTGTGATCCTGAGCACCAGTGACTTCCATTCTGTGGCTGTCAGGATACACCTGACGCAGGCTAGCCAGCGCTGTACCTCAAACCTCAGCCCTGGAATCAGCATCTAGTATGTACAAAGGCTGATCTAGGCTTGGATAGCTTGGGAACCAAGGACAACCTTCAACTTTGTTCTTTTGCATATGTGTATGTATGTTCGCACATGTGTGTGTGCATGCCAGAGGTCAATGTCATGGATCTTCCTCAGTCACCCTCTGCCTTAGCCTTTAACAAGTGTGTGTGTGCGCGCGCGCATGCGCATATGTGCGTGCTTATGGGAGCACTAGGGCCTCTTGCTGGTGCCCATCTGGCTTTATGTGAATGGCTGGGGAATTGAATGCAAGTCAGCACGCTTTGCAAGCAAGTACCTTTAACTTATAGCAATAATTCTTGGTGATCCTCCTACCTCAGCCTCCTGAGTGCTGGGGTTAAAGGCGTGAGCCACCACACTCAGCTTTTCCTGATTCTTTGAGACAGGGTCTCTCCCTGAACCTAGAACTTATTGATTCAACTAGACTACTAGCCAGTAAGCCAGATTCTCTGGCTCCACCTTCTAGCCCTGGGATTAAAGATGCATTCTACTGCACCAGGCATCTTAAGTGTGTGTGAACTCAGGTCCTCATGCCTCTATGGCAAGCACTTCACCTACTGAGCCATTTGCCCCACCCAACCTTGAACTTCTGATCCTCCTGCTCCCAGCTCTCAATTGCTGGGATTACAGGCAAGTGTCACCACACTCTGTCTATGTGGTGCTGGGGATCAAACCCAGGGCTTTGTGCATACTAAGCAAACACTCTGTCAACTACAGAGCTACATCCTCGGCCGTATCTTTGTGTTCTTGTTGGTTTAGTGGTCTGGAACCTGACATCTTTCTTTTTTTAATATATATTTATTGTTCATAATGAGTTACATTATTTAGTGGGCAAACAGTGAGTTGTTATCACCAATTCCCCAATGCCCCCCTCCCCATCCCCGACATCTTTCTACCTTAGTCTCCTGTGTGCTGAGATCACAGGCATGTGTCACTGCACACCACAGCTGTCTACATGTCCCCATTTTCATAAAGACACAGCTGACATTCTGTGTTACTCTCAAGAACTGTGGCCTGTGGTGACCTTTCCTGGCTTGGCTGGGTCATAGGCAGAGCTCTGTATTTAGCAGACAAAAAGCACCAGCCCTCTGGATGGTAAATAATCCTGGGCCCAGAATTGGGTTCCCCCCCCACAGTGAGCTGTTGGCCAGAGAGACCTATGAGGTCCCCAAAACAATGTAGACCATTGCCAAAACACGTGATATCTCCCAGAGTTAAAAAGTAAGTGAAGATACCACAGGCTGCCATCACAGGACATCCGAATACCATGCTGGAACTGAAAGGGAAGCTAGGCTAACCCTCCTAGTGCTGGAGAGCCCTTGGGAGCCCCTGGAGGATAACGGTCACCAACAGCATGAACAAGCAAGGGATCATGCAGACTACAAAATCAACCAGCAGGTCAAGAAGTACACACTTGTGGCCAGGCGTGGTGGTGCACGCCTTTAATCCCAGCACTCAGGAAACAGAGGTAGGAGGATCGCTGTGAGATCAAGTCCACCCTGAGACTACATAGTGAATTCCAGGTCAGCTTGGGCTAGAGAAAGACCCTACCTCGGGGGGGGGGGGGAAACAAAGTACACACTTATGCAATAGTGGCACACAGCCTCTGCAGGTAACCAACTATTCTCTGACTGGACATGAGGCCCGCTCAGTGGGAGAGAACTCTTATCTGGGATTGAAAATTTAGTTAGAATCCCTTGGTCTGGAAACTCAGACCTCAGAAAGAACCCCTCCCCCCAACACTGCTCTGGAAACTCAGAGCTCAGAAAGAATCCCTCCCCCTACTGCTCTCTGGAGAAGAAGAATGGGCTTGTACAACAAAATAAAATCTCTCAAATAAATTTGCATACCTCTTTAACCCAAGCTGCTCTCGTTCTAGTTTGGAGACTATGCTTTATATTACAGAGACAACGGAGGAGAACCAAGATTCATCTATAAGACAAGAAGATAGAGACTGCCCATCAGGAGAAGTGCCATCTCTACCACATCTGCCACAGCCCCAGAAAAATTGCAAAGGAAGCAGCGACATTAATACTGCTCTTACTGCTGGCCTGACAACCAGGTCCTGGGTGATGGTGACAGATACAGTGATCACTCAAAACCCATCAAAGCAGAAATTCAGAGGCTACAGAGAGCTCAACATTAACTCAGACTGCCAGCAGGCCTGCCATGACTCAGGGAACACTTCAGAAGGGGGGGAGATTGTAAGAGCTGTAGAATGGGTAGCAATACACTGAGGCACAGTCTCCCCGCTACCCCACAGGGACTAACTGAGGTATTCATGACCCCACAGTGAATCCCATAGGCCAGGAGCTGGGACAAGAGGATAAAAGAGTATATAATATTATAGTACATATAAAATAAAAAAATAAAAAATAAATTTTAAAAAGTGCACCAGCCCACTTCAGAACTTCACATCAGAAATTCTTTTAAAGGGTTAATCCTCTTCTAGGAGAATTATAGAAAAAAAATAAATAAATAACACAAGCTTAGCCAAGACCTAAAGGTTTCCACACTGTTTTTAAAAGGTGATAACAGATTTCAGTGTCTCCTTACTTCAGAACCACTAATCAGGGAAGATGGCTCTGTTGGTAAAGGCACTTGCTATGCAAATGTGACAACCTGAGTTTGTCGCCTCAAAACCCAATGGAGCTGGGTGCCACAGTCTGTAATACCAGCATGTCTATGGCAAAAGGCGAGGTGGGAGCAGGAGGATCCCTGGAAGCTCTGGCTGGGGCCAGCTAGCCCAGTGCGTGCGGCCAGGCGCACGAAGGGGCCTTGACTCAAACAAGATGGAAGCAAGGACTGACAGCCACGATTGTCCTCAGGTCTTCACACCCGGCACGTGCACACCTGGACCCACACATGAACACACACACAATACAGAGATATTTAAATGGTGGCTGGGGCTATGGCACAATGGATAAAGTCCTTGCCTCACAAGCCCAAGTTCCTGAGTTCCGATCCCCAGACCCCATGTAAAAGCAGGAAGCCATGACAGGCTTCTGTAATCCTAGCACAATGACAACAAAGTGAGAGGTGAGGACAGAAGAATTTCCAGAAGCTCACGGAACAGCTAGCCTGGCAAATGCAGCAATGAATGATAAACAAGAGTCTGTGACTCAAACAAGGTAGATGAACCCCAAAAGTTGTCCTCTGACCTCTGCACGCATGCTGAGGCATGCACACGCCATGTGAAGATCCTGAGCATAATACAAAATGAACTACTAATCTGATGATATGCTCCGGTCACAGCAGAGAAGAGATAGTATGACTTTGTCAAGGCCTCTCCAGTTTCGGGAACTTAGTGCCATGGATTTTGGGGTGCTTGGACAATAACAACAGCAACACAGATCCTAAGACTGGAAGGTTTACTGGAGAACTTAAACTGCCAGGGGGGGGATCTGAAGTTGAGGTTTCCAAAAGCCACTGCAATCACAGCTCTCGGGTGGGTCCTGTACCCCCCCATCAAAGCTAGACCAATAATCAGCAGGGGGTCCCCCCCCACTTCATCTTTCTTCTTACTCTCCAGCCCCCAGTGAAATGTTCATAATAAATCCTCTACAGTTTCCTTTATAGCTGGGGAAGGCCAGGAGAGTCAGCTCTCATTCTTGAAAACAAGTCAGGCTGTTGAGAGATGGCTCAGCAGTTAAGGCCCTTGCCTGCAAAGCCTAACAACCTGGGTTCAATTCTCCAGTACCCATGCAAAGCCAGATGCACAAAGTGGCACATGCATCTGGAATTCGTTTCTCTCTCCTCACAAATAAATAAAATATTCTTAAAAACCTAGGTCTCCCAGAGCTACCTCACAGCTAAGTCCCTGAAGGCCAAGCACCACACATGAAATTCAAACACAAGATACTATCTCATCATATTCTCACAAGTGATGTTGTCTCTCCTCTGGGCAGATGCTCACATGTTTCTCACATGTCCTGGTCACTGCACATGGTTAGTTGAGGACAGCAAGCTATTGAAACCTAGCCGAGGATGGCCAGTGATTTTTCCTGCATGGCCTTGGATCTTGAAACCTTGACTTTTTTGTTAGTTTGTTTTTCGAGGTAGGGTCTCGCTCTAGTTTTGGCTGACCTGGAATTCACTATGTAGTCTCAGGTTGGCTTCAAACTTATAGGCATCGTCCTGCCTGTCTCCTGAGTGCTGGGATTAAAGTTGGCTCATAATTGAACTCGATTCTCCACGTAGAATGACTCATCTTTCTTACATTGCAAATTCTCATTCCAACAGAGTGTCTCCACTCCTCACCATTCTGAACATTTGAGTGGCGGGACTCAGAATTAGCCTTGGCCATCTACTCCATGCAAATGTAAATCTGAATGGGAGATTTCAAACTTACACTTCTTATCTTGGTTACTGATAGTGGCCTCTTTACAAAGGATTTCCTCATCCGTGAAATAATGTCTATTCTCTTAAAAGATGAAACAGCTACAGTGACTGAAACCCGATATGCAAGAGATTGTCTGATGGGTGATAGTAATCTAAGCAGGCATGCCCATCCTGCTCAAAGCTATAAACAATGCCCAAACCCACCAGCTCCTCCTTTCTCCAAGGAACCAAGTCAATGAGGCCAAAAGAGCATGGTGCTGCTGCTTCGTAAGTTCACGGCTTTGACTATGAAGACATAAAATAATAAACAGCACTTAATGGGTCAAGTACTATGCTAGAGGCTACTCACAGAGGACTAGCTGATCTTTTTCACAAGGACTTGACATTTAGATATTATTTCCAATAGGTTTAAAGTTAAAGTAATTTAAACTCGTGTAACTAGTACACTGTAAGGCTAAAATGTGGACCCAGGACTCTCCATCTCCAGTGATATGCTCAGGTTCCTAAAGGGCGGGACTGCTTCCCACCAGGCACTGTGCACATCTGGAGCTGGACAACTGGGCACTTTTCCTTTGCGCTTCAGGGTGTAGTGCAGACCCTGAGCCTCTCCTCACTGGATGCTGGTGGAAGCCCCTAGCTGTGGTAATCAGACTTGTCTCCCGACTCTGCCAGACGTCAGGGGAAGTTGGAGCAAAAGTGTGCATTGGCCCTAATTGAGACTCGCTGCTCTAGAACTGGGGATTTAACCCTATATTGATTGTGCAAATTTTCTTCCCCAAGGCAGCTTTCTAGAAGTTTCTCTGTTGATTTCTAATGTTTTCACTGTAAAGCACTAAACTACAGCTGGGTGTGGTGGTTTATACCTGCAATCTCAGCATTTCGAAGTGGAGGCGGTGCTGTGAGTTTGAAGCCAGTAAGGGCTATGCAGTGACACCTTTTTTTTAAATCCACCTCCCTTGGCTTCAGAGATGGGTCAGCATGATATTTGAGTTTAGATCCCCAGAACCCATGTAAAGGTCGAGTGCAGAAGTGTGTAATCCCAACACTGAGAAAGCAGAGACAGGACGATTCCTGGAGCTTGTTGACTAGCTAACCTAGCCAAATTGTCGACTTCTAGGTTCAGTGAGAGACCTTGTCTCAAAAAATAAGGTGGACAGGGATTGAGGAAGACATCAACCTCTGGCCGTCACTCAGAGGCATGCACACATATACATAAGTGTACCTGGAGTTTATGAACACACATGTACACACAAACACATGCAATAAGGATATATACCTATTGTAGCGGATGAAAGTGTACAGTCACTACATGGTCCACATGTATGAACCACAACTTTAACTTCGGCTGCTCTGAGCTGCCCTCTCTGCCTGCTTGTAGTGATATGGCAAAGTGTCTTTTTATGTTGCTTTTCTTCCCCTAATGGCTCTCCTCCTCCTCCTCAATATAAATACATGCCATGTTTGTTATTGGACTGTCGGAGGGCCCTCTGCCTCTTCCAGGGTGAGTTTCTGGGAAAGAGTGTATTGCAGGACAGATGTCTAAAATGAAGCTGCATTAGGGGTCCTTGAACACACAACTAACGTGTCAGCCTCCTGAGGCAGTGAGCCCTGTTGCCCAGCTTAGCTTTGGGGTGGGAAATCAGGTGAGTATTTGCTAGAGGACCAGAGCCAGCCCAGGCTGCCCTGACTTCTCTTGTAGTGTCAGAGAGAAGACATGCTCATTGCCAGCAGCAAGTGCCAGGGGAGGGTGGTTTTAGGCAGAAGCGCTTGGTTTTCTAATTAACAGACTGCTCGGTCACCTCACCAAGACCCCTGCCTCTTCTCAGGACTAATACCTCAAAGCCCCTAAACAACTCAAGGGGCATTCCCTTCTTCCCTCCAAACTGAGAGGCATTCTGGGGACAGAGCGAGCTGGAGACAGTGGAGGGAAGGGACATTCCGTCTCTGGAAACAGTGTACCCCTTCACTGAGACTAGGGGGCTACCTCCCTGTCCTGACAACAGATTCCAGGAAGATTTCATACTGGTTTCTGCAGCCAGCCGGTAACATGTGTACTTAAAAAAAATGTGCCCCCCAGTGGGAGGAAGGGTGTCCTGCCAGCCTTAATTAGGAGGGGCCACCAGGAACATCAGGAATGAGAGCCCTGCCTCCCATTAGGGAGTCCTTTGTCAGAGTAGGAAGGCCTCAGGAGGGAGACTTTTTGGGAGGGAGCCATCTCCATATCACACTCACTCAACACTCAGGCAGAGTACTTGATCCGCCAAGTGCTGGTCACATCACTGTTACTGGGATGAACACAGGGGTGGGTGGATGGGTGCACGCAGGGATGGGCGGATGGATGCATGTGTGGACAGATGGACGGATGCATTCATGCATGGATGGATGAAGTGATTTCACCCATCCAAGCATGAATGAATGGAGCCCTCGAGCCAACTTTCCAAGAACAGGCCCAGAACCCTCTCGGGGAGGGCAATAAGCTCACGCCTCCCAGCGCTCACCTTATGTTGCTTCCACGTGGCCCCCAGCGGCTTCACCTCGTGCTTGCCATGCCGGCCTTCTTCCAGGCACAGGTAACACACTGGGCTCCGGCAGCTCACACAATACATGCTGTAATTCTCCATGTCATGCTCCGGGCACGTGGGGAACTTTCGCGCCCCACCAGCCCCTGCTCCCCCGGGGCTCTTACAGCCGCTTGCGCTGGGGACAGTGGCTGCGCTGGCTGCCGCAGGGGCAGCCTCGGGAGGCGCAGGAGGCGGCGGCGGCTGCACCAGGCGATGCTTGGCGAAGGGGCCCCGGGACGGGTGGCACTTGAGCTGGCAGGAGGCGCAGTAGAGCACGTCGCACTGCTCGCAGAGCGTGGCTGCCGGCTCCGGCGGGGTGCGGTCGCACAACTGGCAGATGGCCACGGCCGGGGCTGCAGATGCCCCAGGCACAACCCCGCGGCCCTGCTGGTATCTCTGGACGATGCCTTCCAGCAGCCGATTGCGCTGAAAGCCGCGCAGGCCGCGGTGGTCCAGGGAGGCGCTGCGGTGGCACTGCGGGCAGGTGAGGGAGCTGGAGGAGGAACCGAGCGAGGAGCAGGCGGCGCCCCGGGCAGCAGCGGCGGAGGAGCCTGGGGGCGCCGGCACCATGGGCAGCACGCGGACCCCGTTGGGAGACTTGAGGCTGGGGGTGTAGGAGCCATAGCCGCTGTCCGTCTCGCTGTACAAGCTCAGTTTGTCCGCGTGGTCTCCCCCTCCACCGGCCCCTCCGCCCGCAGCAGCGTTCGCGCCCGCGCCGGCACAGGCCCCGCCGGCGACGGTGTCTTGATCCGGAGGGGGCGCGGCGGTGGCGGCGGCGGCGCCCCGGGAAAGCAGGAGCGGCGGAGGCAGGTGCTGCTCGCCGTCCGGGGTCTGTACGGCGATGGTGCGGGCGCACGGCAGGCAGACATTGTGCGAACAGGGTAGGATGATGGGCTCGCGGAACAGGGAGCCGCACACCGGGCACTTCAGCTCCTCCTCCATCGCGGCGACGGAGGCCCGAGCCGCTCGGGAAGTGGGGAGGATGCCCAAAGCTCCGGAGACGGGTGCAGAGGGACCAGCGAGATCGACGCCGCTGAGACGGGAGGCGGGGGCATCACGCGGGCATGCTGCCTTCATCTGCGGGGGACACGCCTCTCTGTGTCCTGCAGGCCACCGCCCTAAGGCGTTTGGGGTCCAGAGAAGGGAGGGGTCCTCACCTCGGGCCTGCCAGGCTCCCGCACCAGCGGCCGCAGTCTAGAGACGGCTGGATGCCCTCGCCGTGGCCTCCGAGGCGCTCCCGGTGATGAATCAGCAACAACAGCGCCGCCGCTGGGCGCCCCGCGCCCGTCTCCACGCTGGGCCAGCGGCCGGCAGCTGTTGGCCAGCTCCGCTCCTGCGCCGGGACTCTTCCCGCTGCCCGCGCCCCGCCCCCGTCCAGCTCCCTGCAGGTGCCCAGGCCGCTTCGGCCAGGGCGAGTTCAGCACCACCAGGGGTGGACAGCGCCCGCGCGCCGACACCGACCCCGAAGACCTGCGCTCGCTCCCTCGCGCGCACCGCGGGGTCCGGGCGCCGCACCCCGGCCACCTTGGCCACCCCCACCGGGCCCGGAGGCCGCCGCTCGCTCCTCCTCGGCGGCTGCCGTCCCGGGATGTTCGTTTGGACGCGCGTCCCCGGCTCGCCGCCGCTCTTCCTGCGATGATGCCCCTGACCTTGGCCCCGCCAACGCCGCAGCGGCGGGGGTGACCGAGGGCCGAGCGCCCGCCCGCCGGCTGGGGAATCCCTTCCCGGCCCCGCCGCCTCCCGCGCCCGCCGCGCCGTGCCGCGCCGCGCGCCCAGGAGTTGTAATTTCCAGAGCCAGAGTCACCGGGCAGGGGGCGGGGAGCGAGGCGCCGGCTCAGCGAATGAGGGCTCGCCTCTCGCTGTCGGCATCGGGGGGCCAGTCTGAGGGGTTCGCGGGGAGCATCATTGTTGGGAAGAGCTCGTGATTTGGATGGAGACTGCATGGTGAATTAGCACGACGCCCCGCCCCGCCCTGCCACCGCGTCCCCGGTCCACCATGAAAGCGTAAATAAACACCAGGCCCTACAAAGCCCGGTCGCTTAGCTCGCTCCCTGCAGCCCCGAAAGACAGTCGCTTCCTAAATCGGTGCAAAAGGATGGATGGATGCAGACCACAAAATGTCGGACGGCCTGGCGCCAAAGGGCGAGGCTTTGATTTACAAAAACGAGCCACACAAGCCATTTTGCGTCTGGGGTTCATCCGAGGGGTCCCAGCCCGCGCGCCTTCGGGCCTCCGCCCGGAGCAGCAGCGGGTGCCCACGCGCGGGGCGAGGCGGGAAGCGGCAGCGGGAAGCGGCGAGCAAGGCGTTCGCTTTATGAATGGAAGCTCCCCGCATCGCCACGGCCAGCGCGCGAGACGGCCCCGGCCCCCTGCCGCCCGCCAGACTGTGTGCGGCGCGGGCTGCGCGCGGCCATTCCTTCCCTCCGCCGCCGGGAGGAGTGCGGGCGCTCGGGGGAAAGGCCGGGAGGGAAGCCTGCCTCTCTCCCTCCGAGGTCACGCTGGCATGGAACAGGCAGGCATTCAGAAGTCGGTGGTTTAAAAATGATGGCAAGCCGGGCATGGTGGTGCACGCCTTTAATCCCAGCATTTGGGAGGCAGAGGTAGGAGGATTGCCGTGCGGTCGAGGCCAGCCTGAGATTACAGAGTGAATTCCAGGTCAGCCTGGACTAGAGCCAGACCCTACCTCGAAAAAAACAACAAACAAACAAACAAAAATGATGACAAAACCTGGCACGGTGGCTCATATTCGGGAGGCTGAGGCAGAAAATTGGCACAAGTTCAAGGCCAGCGTGGGCTCCAGAGTGATACCCTGTCTCAAACCCAACAAACAAAAAACCGGTCCTGGTGGCGCACCCTTAATACCAGCACCTGGGAAGCCAAGGTAGGAGGATCACTGTGAGTTCGAGGCCAGCCTGGAACTACAGAGTGAGTTCCAGGTCAGCCTGGGCTAGAGTGAGACCCTACCTGGGGGGCGGGGAACAAACAAAAAAAATCAAACTAGGTAGGAGGATCACTATGTGTTTGAAGCCAGCTGGGGACAATAGAACAAGTTCCAGGTCGATCTGGGCTAGAGTGAGACCCTACCTCAAAAAAAAAAAAAAAAGACAACAGAAAGGTGCCCACTGAGCATCCCTGCTTCCTACAAACAAAGACCTCGGGCTGTCACTAAGGCTAGGCACTGGCCTGAATCCCAGCTTGGAGAGCAAGTGGAAAGAAGGCTGAGGCCACATGAGGCAGCAGCCCTGGCCAGTCCAAATCCTCAGTCAGGACTCCAGAGAAACCAACGAATCTGTCCAGGGAGTGTTATAATGACACTTATGTGATCATTGTAAATACAGGAGCTGTGGCCTACTTTTGCGGATTTTTCAGTTTAGGGGAGCTTGCTGTCCTCAGCTCCAGGCTGAGAAGCAGGCCCCCACCCGGTGCCAGATAGACACCACAAGGGGCTGGGAGCTCAGCCCTGCCCCCTAATGACAGCACTGTGACCTCCTAACCTCTCAGGTAGGCAAGTGGGATGCCCACAACAGTCCTCTTGCACTGAGATACGCCTCACTTTGTCATTTTCAGGCTGATGCAGCCTGTTTGGGTTCTGACAGATAACCTGGAGAAGTGTGTGTCTGTCTTTGCGCAGAAAGGTTTAACGATTAAGCCACTTCCAGCAGAGCACAGATTACACACCTAGGTTCTGATGCACCCTCTCTCTCTCTCTCTCTCTCTCTCTCTCTCTGCCTCTTTGCAGATAAAATATTTTTAAAAAGCAAGCCAACATAGTAATGGAAATGGCTCAGTGACTAGAGTACTTTCCATGCTAAGGACCTGAGTTCAGATCCTCAGAACCCATGTAAAATGCTGGGCGTCGTGACACATGCCTGTGATCCCTATAAGCTCTGGGCAAGTGGAAATAGGGAATTCCCGGGTCTCAATGGCCATCTAGTCCAACGATCTAATTGGTGCAAGAGACCCTGTCTCGAAGAATGAAAGTGGAGAGTACTGAGGAAGTGACTTCTGGCCTCCACATGCATGCACACAACCATACACACATGTAAAAAAGTGAACACACAAAGCTTCCTTCCACAAGGAAGACCCTCCTGAAATTCCACCCCTAGGCATCTCCCCCATAAGTTCAGTCTCCAGCACTCCAGTTGGCTCTGCTGTGGACTAGACCAGGACCTAAGCTCTGCCCACGTGGAGGGCTGGCTTCCCGCCACTGCTGCATATGAGCCAATTTTCCACCCAGCCCTGTGCTTCTCACACACAATCACTAACGATTGTCACTGTCATCTACACAGAAGTTCCTGTGTGCTGCACCACGTGCAGACAGACACGTTGCTTTATTGCTCTCAACATCGATTTTCCATATTCCAGAATTTTAAGGACAGATCTCACTGAACTTTCAATTTTCCTTCTGATTTTAGAGTCTCTGTGTATTAATTGTTGCTGTAACATATCCAGTGATAACTATCAGTGTATTATTAAAGTCTGGTCTGTACATCAGGCAAGGTAAGTAATATTTGCGTTGTCGGCGTTCAACAGTTAAATTTTTTGCTTTTGGGCTGGAGATATGGCTGAGCAGCGAAGGCATTTGCCTGCAAAACCTAACAACCTGGGTTTGATTCAGATGCACAAGACGGCTGGCCCATGTGCTGGAGTTCATTTGCAGTGGCTAAGAGGCCCTTCACACCCATTCTCTCTATCTGTCTCTGCTTACAAATAAATAAATAAAATATATTTTAATTACCTTCAAGCTAGTTATGGTATGTCAGATTTGTAATCCCAGCACTCAGGAGACTAAAGCAGACGTATTGTCATGAGTCTGAGGACACATAGTAGGTTTCAGGCCAGCCGGAGCTATAGCATATGGCCTCATCTTACATTGTAAAATAATGATGATGGTGATGATAAAGAGAAATAATTACTTGCATAAAGAAATTTGACCCACTATTGGGTAACATATCCATTGATAACTATCAATATATTATTAAAGTCTGGTCTGTGCATCAGGTAAAGTAAGTAATATTTAGATTGTCAGCATTCAACAGTATGCAGTTATATTCCAGTGTAGAACCTTACTTAATCCTCACCACCCTGAGTAGGCATCACTACATGTGTTAGTCACTTTTCCTTGTTCTATGACAAAAGCAACTTAAAGGAGGAAGGGTTTCCAGGCATGGGGGTGCACGCCTTTAATCCCTGTACTCAGAAGGCCGAGGTAGGAGGATTGCCGTGAGTTCGAGGCCAGTCTAAGACGACACAGTGAATTCCAGGTCAGCCTGGACTAGAGCAAAACGCTACCTCGAAAAACAAAGAAAAAAGAAGGAAGGAAGGAAGGAAGGAAGGAAGGAAGGAAGGAAGGAAGGAAGGAAGGAAGGGTCTATTTTGCTCATTTTGAGGGTCCACTCTGACATGGTGAGAAGGTGGCAGGAGCGTGAAGCAGCTGCTCACATTCAATCCGCAGTCAGGAAGCAGACAACAGCCAGCAGTGAATGCTGGTGCTCAACTTTTTATTTGGTCCAGGACCTCATCCCATGGAATAATGCTGTCCATAGCTAAGATGGGCTTTCCCACTTCATTAACCTAATCTAGAAACTTTTCTCACAGACATGCCCAGAGGTTTGTCTCCCAAGTGATCCTAGCTCCTGTCAACATTAACCATCACACTACATTCACCCAGTGCTTACATGTGCATATTTTTACATATGAATTTTGCTGAAACCAAGAAGTATGCTACCATTGACCTTCACGTCTCTCCCCACCTTTATCTGGGACATTTTGAGGTGAACTGATTATGGAAAATGCATTAGTAATTAACATTCCACAAGCACCTCTTTCGAGGCAGAGAGACACGGACTGTCGTGAGTCACTTCAGATAACATGGTTTTTACTCCTCGGTGTCCCAGCAACCCTCAAGAGACAGACTCATGTTACCTCCTCTCCCAAAATAGCACAGGTAGTTAAATAATTCACTCTGGTTCACACAGCAAGTTAGAAATAAAGCTGTCTCTTTGGATTGCCTTCAGAATCCTTTCAAGTTCAGGTTGAAGTAGAATGGAACTTAGCTTTCTCAGCTGAAAAGGGATGTTGTGGTCTGAACTCTAAGACTTTCTAAAACAAATTTTAAATGAAAACCTATGATGTCTTTGATGTGTATGTGGTGTGTGTGCATGTGTACACTGTTTGCTGCATTTGGGTGCATGAGTGTGTGGGTGCACGTGGAGGACAGAGGTCAACATCAGGTGTCTTCCTCTATCACTCTTCAAAAAGTTGAAAATTGTATGTATGTAAATGTATACAGATTACTAGGGGTGCAATGGCCTTAGGGGGGTCAAGGGAAGGGGCTGAGTAAAGGAGGGGTGGGAGGAGGGTTAGTTAAAATGTAAGGGGTTTAGAATAAGCCATTTGGAAACCTATTTCTTTGGATAATGGCACACCCAGTAGCCATAGATTGATTCTAGAAAAATTTCAGTGCCAGAGATGGGATACCTTCCAGCTTGTCTATTGTGGGGGAAACCAATTGATCTCTACTTGGACTGGAGACCCAATCCATGGGAGGGAATACATGCCTGGTACTGAAGACCCAGTCAAAAGCCTATGGCAGGGGAGGTATTGAGTCCTAGGGGAGTAATGACGACTATTGTCTGGCTAAATACATATATTAAGCCCACCAAACTGCCTTATAAGTACTTTTTAAAAATGATCATAACAATATAACAATGCTACCCTCACTCTTGTCTAGAGAAGCTTCTCTTTTTCAGATGGTGGTGACCACTGGGATAACTCAAAAGACACCACAGTGCTGAGAAGAAACGACAGTGGAGTGTTCAGCACTGGGACATCTCTATCACACCTCCCGAGGCTCAGGGTCTATTGCGGAAGAGGTGGTGGAAAGATTGTAAGAGCCAAAGGAAGGAGAGGACTGCTTACAGTGCAAACTTCCAGACACAAAATGGCCTTGATATTCATGACTTCGCAGTGCCTGATAATACCTACACATAATGGAGGAAAAGATGATGTCACCGAAACAAAACAGACTAATTGATGGGGGAAGAGATATGAGGGAGGGTGGGGAGGGAATCATAATGATTTATGATCTATAATTATGGAAGCTATTAATAAAAAGTTAAATATTTTAAAAAGTAGTTGAGAAAGAGGGAGAGAGAAAGAGAGAAAGAGAGAGAGAGAGAGAGAGAGAGAGAGAGAGAGAGAGAGAGAGAGAGAGATTGGGCACACCAAGGCCTCCAGCCACTGCAAATGAACTCCAGACACATGTGCCACCTTGTGCATCTGGATTTATGTGGGTGCTGGGGAATCGAACTCAGATCCTTCTGCTTTGCAAGAAAACACCTTAAACACTAAGCAATCTCTCCAGCCCTAAATTTGTATTTATTTATTTGCTTGCACATATGCATGTGCTTGTATATGGGTGCACCAGGATCTATTCAGTGAAAGTGAGTGCCAGGCACATGAGCCACTTTTAGTGTCTGGCTTTATGTATGTATGTACACTCCAGGGCCTCTTATTGCTGGAAATGCATGTCACTTTTGTGCCTGAATCTACATGGGTACTGGGGAATGGAACTCAGGCTGGCAGGCTTTGGAAGCAAGTACTTTTAATCACTGAACCATCTTCCCAGGCCATCCTTTCTCTTCCCCCACACCGCATCCTTTATAATAAAAGAATAGAATCAAATCCCAGGGGAAGCTAAGGTGCTACCATTTCTGTATAGACTTCTTGGTGTAAAACTTCCACAAAAGCACTTTGGGCTCTGGGGCTTCTCTGGTTGCAAGTGTTGGCCAGAAGAATTGTAGTAATGGTTTTTGTCTTCACAGTACCCTTTCATAGGTAGAGTTGGGGTCTGACCATCAGGTGCATTTGAGCTTAGGACTTAAAACAGCAAGAGAAAGAAAACACCAGCCCATTAAGGATGTGGATGTCTATAGATCAAGAGTTATAAACAGATTTTTTTAAAAAGCTTTTAGTGGAAGAAGGTTACATAAAGAAATCATGACCACTAACCCTTGTCCACATTTTATAGACATGAAGCCATGTAATGTTTTTATATGTGAATCAAAATAATTGTCAATAATTTTTTAATGTCCAACAAGTTCTTGTCATTTCCAGATCCTTCAATTTAAACTCAACACCCAGGGGCTGGGAAGACGGCTCGGTGGCTAAAGGCGCTTGCTTTCAAGAAAGTGACCTTTATCCCTCACTTGCTTGCAAAAAGCCCAGGTTCAGGTAGCAAGCCACTCACATAAAGCCAGACACAAAAAGTGGCTTAAGCAGCTGACATTCATTTGCATTGGCAAGTGGCTCTGGTGCACACACGCACACACACAAAAAAAATTATAAAAAAATAAACTCAGCACCCATTACAAAGTAACAGTTTTTATAATAGATCCAGAAAGAATCTATTCCCAAATGTTGTCTTCAAGTTTATGAACATATTTAAGAGAAAAAAAATTTCAGAAAACCTGGCATTTAGGTAGATAAGCATTCTTTTTTTTCCTATTTGTATGTATGATGTGTGTGTCTGTGTGTATGATGTGTGTGATGTGCGTTTATGATGTGTGTGTGTATGATGTGTGTGTCTGTTTGGATGATGTGTGTGTATGGTGTGTGGATTTATGATGTGTATGTATGATGTGTGTGTATATGATGTGTGTATGGTGTGTTTGTATGTGTGTGTGAGTGCAGGTGTATGCATGGAACAGCACTTGTGTGGAGGTCACAGGACAACCTTGAGTGTCAGTTCTTGCCTTTTACCTTTTTGTTTTTTTTGAAGCAGGGTCTCTTGTTCACTGTTATGCACCCCAGGCTAGCTTCTGGAGGATTCTATCTCACCAGAGGAGCACTGGGGTGACACAAGTTCACACCTGTGTTTATCCACTGAGCCATCTCCCCGGCCTGCAGTGAAACTATTTTAAAACAAGTGATTTTCAGAAAACAATCAGTTCTTCTTGCACACACACATACAAAAAAAGCTGAAGAGATGGCTTAGCAGTTAAGGTGCTTGCATGCAAAGCAGAAGGACCCTAGTTCAATTCCCCAGTACCTACGTAAAGCCAGATGCACAAGGTGGTGCATGCATCTGGAGTTCGTTTACTGTGGCTGCAGGCTCTGGCATGCCCATTCTCTCTATCTGTGTCTGCCTCTTTCTCTCTCACTCTCTCTCAAATAAGCAAATAAATAAAATATTTTTAAAACTTAAAACCAACCACACCACACTTCCTGGGAAAAGAGAGCACAGTGAGGAGAAGTGGAGCCCTGAGAAGGTGGCGTGTTGCTAAGCTGGTGTCACACAGACCCCGTGGGAAGGGCTGCGGTGTGGCTCCTTTCACATGGGCAGGACGTAATGCTGAAAGTTAAGACTTCCAGCCTCTGCCTGGGTGGAGTCTGAGGTGCCACACGCTCCATGGGGACCCAGATGGACTCAAAGGCCACAAAGCTGAAATACCACACACAGAATCCAGGCAGGCTCCCAGCCGGGTCCCCTCACTCCCCACATGCACCCCAGAATGTTCTCTCGTGTAGCTTAGACTGAGCCCAGAAAGTTGGCAAGCCTTAAGTGGCCTTTTAGTTGGAATCCACAGGAATCATGTGACCAGAAGCCAGGCTTGAAAGCAACCATCTCAGCAGATGCCTGTGAGTGAGGGTATCAGGGACACACACTGTCATAGAGGAAAGCCATACACAATGGGAATTTGCTGCTCCCACCCCAGGAGGAGGGGAAAGAGGATGCAGGAAGGAGCGCTGATCTGGCAATGACCCTTGGCTGGCCAGTCACACAGTCCCATCACACAGTACAAGGGCAACTGGTGGGGTGAAATCCACTTAATGACACAATGAAAACTTCTTGGGCTGTGGAAATGGCTCGGCAGCTAAAGACACTTGCTTGTAAAGCCTGCAGGCCAGGGTTCAATTCCCCAGTGTCCACATAAAGCTAGATGCACAAAGTGGTGCATGCACTTAGAGTTTCTGTGCAGTAGCAAGAGGCCCTGGTGTACTCTTCTCTCTCTCTCTCTCTCTCTCTCCTCCCCCTTGCAGATAAATAAATAAAAATATTATTTAAAAAACCATTTTTCTGGGCTGGAAAGATGGCTTAGGGTTAAGGCACTTTCCTGCAAAGCCTGATGACCTGAGTTTGATTCCCCAGTACCCAAGTAAAACCACGTGCACAAAATGGAGTTGGTTTACAGCAGCTTGAGGCCCTGGTATGCCCATTCTCTCTGTCTGTCTCTCTTCTCTCCCTCTCTCTGCTTGCAAATAAATAAATAAAAGATTTTTTAAACCGTTTTCTTCCCCCTCAGTGAATGGCCTGAAATTCTTGCCTGACCCAGACCTTCTGCTATCACCACACTGAGTTCTGGAGCTTGATGACTCCCCTTCGCAGGCGAGAGTGGGAAGGAAGAGGAGTCAGCCTGCTTCTCAGAGGTGGGGGACGCAGTGTGACCATGCCCCTGATTTCATAGTGTCCGTTCTCATGTCTCTTCCTTTTTATAAAGGCATTTGGTGCTGTGGACATCTGTAATTGTGCTTTTCACTAATTACATTTCACAATCGATGGCCTGTAGCCTTGAGCTATAAGCCCTTCTGATCAAGTATTTTGTCACAATGAGAAAAGTAACTAACATATTTTTCTTTAAAGGACTTTTCACAACCTGCATGGGTTTTTTATTTTTTATTTTTGCTTTTTCGAGGTAGGGTCTCACTCTAGTCCAGGCTGACCTGGAATTCACTCTGTAGTCTCAGGTTGGCCTTGAACTCACAGCAATCCTACCTCTGCCTCCCGAGTGCTGGGATTAAAGGCGTGCGCCACCACGCCTGGATCTTTTTTTTTTTTAAATTACAATGGATTCAATTGACTTTGACAATCTTTTTAAAAATATTTTATTTATTCATTTTCAAGCAGAAAGATAGAGAGAGAGAGAGAGAGAGAGAGAGAGAGAGAGAGAGCACCAGAGCCACCACCTTGTGGGTCTGGCATGTGTGGGTACTGGGGAATTGAACCCAGGGCCTTAGGCACTGGAGGCAAGTGCCTTAACCGCTGAGCCATCTCTCCAGCCCTAATTTTTTTTCTTTCTGATTATTTACTTTTCTTTTGCTTCCTGACACATGTGATTTGGAGAGCAGAGGCTGCAACTCCTGGCTGTGTGCGGAACAGTGACTGAGTGAATGTAAAAATTCCTGTGGACAAGTCAGGAGAGAGGTGCTTCTCTGGGCCTTGCTCCAAGCTTGTAGATTGGCCCCAGAAGTTGTTCAACACAAGGGGAAGGTAGGAGTAGACTTGAGAATGCCCGAGCCTCCCAAAGGTGCAGAACACACCCTCAGGTGTTGCCTCAGGATCAGGAGCCAGGCGAAGGGGCATGTCCATGCCAACACGCAGACCGTGGGGCTGGGGCTGGAGGCTGTGATGCCCCTGCGCTTTGCCAGATATTCTAGTACATTCCATTCACTCTTCCCTTTGGTCTCCAGCAAAGCCAAGAGCTGGCCATATTTCAGTACTGAAGTGATTTTTGGTGTCTACAGCCTTTGTGTCTGAGGCAAGGTAGAAGTAAAAGTCTCTCTCTGCTTACAAACAAGGGACCGTTATGCCGAGAGAGCCAGAGAGAGAGAATGGGTGTGCCATGGTCTCTTGCCACTGCAAAGGAACTCCAAATGCATGTATCACTTTGTGCATCTGGCTTTACTCTGGGGAGTTGAACCCAGGCCACCAAGACAATCTTTTTATCAAATGGTTCTGGGAAACCTAGATGTCCTTGTGCAAAAAAAAAAAAACCAAAAGAGTGTTGAACTCTAACTTTTGCCATATAGACAGTGGGGCTAGAGTCTTTCATTTGTGCTCTTGTGAGGTAGCTGCTTTGTGTGTTTATCTGCTTTATGTTGTGTGTGTGTGTGTGGTGTGTGTGTGCAATGTACGCACACACGTCTGGATGCACATGGCCTATGTACACACATGTGGAGATCAAAGAAGCATGTCAGTGTCCTCCCCTGTCACACTTCTGTTTCGTTTCTTTGAGACAGAGTCTCTTACTGTCAGACTGGCAAACTAGTAAGCCCCAGAAATTCTCCTGTCTCCACCCCCTCAATACTGGGGTTAGAGGCATATGCGGCCACACCTGGCTGTTTACATGAACTCAGATGCTCATTCTTGCATAGCAAGTGCTTGTACTTGCTGAGCTTTCTCCCCATCCACGCTGTTTGTTTTTGAAACAGGGTCCCTTCAAGTCCAGGCTGGCCTCAAACTCACTATGTAGCCATGCTGGCCTTGAACTCCTGGTCTTCCTGCCTCCACTTCCAGGGTGCTAAGATTGCAGGCACGCACCACCGTGCCTGGTGTGATATAGGTACTTTTAGCAGCATGATTCTCACACCACAATATGCTCTTAGTTTGTCTTCCCTACTTGACTATGAATGAAATAAGGACCAAGCCTGCCTGTCATTCATCTTTCCAGCTCTGACACAGGGCAGAGGCTTGGTTGGCCCTTAATATGTACTTATTAAGTAAATGAAGAGTTGATTGGATGGGTGAAGAGATGAATGACCAGGATTCTGCTTCCCAAAGGACAGCTCAATATGATCTCTTGCTTATTTCCCAGGTTCAGACATAAAGCTTAGATTAAACTCATCAAATTTATACACAACACTGACTGCATGCCATCCTGAGCCAGGCACTGGAGATACCAAGGCTGTTCTGAGCCCCTCAGCAGCTCCCAGCCCTGGGCAGCAAGGCTGCTGGCTATTCAGAGCTGGAAATCTGGAAATCCAGGCAGAAACATTTTCCCTCCAACAGGCCCAGTGTCCACCAAGGGCTCTGTCCAGGCTTTCAGCTTTGCTTCATGAATGGTGAGGACAGCAGCCTCTTCCAGGCTGGGTTTGTATGAAGAGGGGTCCCTGTGGACCACCATCATGGACCCCCCAACCACAGCCAGAGCATGGGTCCAGGGCACTGTGCTTTCTACAAACTTGAGTTAAGATCACCCAAAGACCTGGAAGGACATTGGCCTGGGTGTCAGGGGATGATGGAGTCGGGGACAAAAAAGGTCTCCATAGTCACCCATGGTGCCACTGCTGGCCAGAGGGTTTCTGTCCCCTCCCAGAGGGTCACACACCTGCCATGAGAGCATAGGACAGGGAACTGGAAGCAGAAACTTTTCTCAGAACTTTGAGAGTCACATCAACTGAGGGGTACTGGCTACTGAGGGTCTTTTCTGCTCCCATGATTGCTTGGAAGGCCTGGCATGGAGCTGGAAAGCAGGAAGCAAATTCTTTCTGCCAAGCTCCTCTCCTGCACTGTCTCATGTGACCTCTGCTCTCTGTCAAAGTCCCCACGGCTTCCTGACACTCAGTCAGGAAGGAGGGTTGGTGTGAGTCAAGCTCCAGGTGAGACATCTAAGTCCGGTTGGGACAGTGACAAGAGGAGGGGTCCTGTCTAGGGTCTAACATATGACAGAAGCCCTCAGGGCCACCTCATCATCAGAGGTTGTGAGAGCAAGTACACAAATGACAACAGAGACAGGAAGAGAGGAAGAGAGCCGGAAATAGTTATGGACAGATACAGAGATGTAGGGAGATAGAAACAGACAAAGAGAAAGACAGAGAAGGCTGGGGATGTGGCTCAAATGCAGAGTGCTTATCTAGATGCACAAGGCCCTGGACTTAATCCCCAGTGCCACAAAAAGGAAAGAAGGAAGGAAGGAAGGAAAGAAGGAAGGAAGGAATGCAGGCACAGTGAGAGATTGAAGCAGACACTGAGGCAGAGAGATAGAGACAGAGACAAGTGACAAATCCACAGAGAGGACTGAGGGTGTGGTTAAGAGCACTTGTCTAGCATGTACAAGACCCTGGGTTCAATTCCCAGTGCCATAAAATGATCCATAGAGAGAGACAGTCACCCAGAGATAGAAGCAGAGAGAGACAGAGAAAGACAGACCGGACAGAGACAGCAGACAGTGGGCCTAGAAAGAACAGTGAGGCCGGCTCTCAGAAGTCTCATGTAATTCTATCATGTCGCCCCAACATCACAGGGGGCCCAAATCTGACGTGAAAATGGCAAACCCTCAAAGAGAAGGGACCTGCACACTGGGGGAGTGGCCTCACCTGACAGCCGCTGTCAGCAGCGTGTTCTATTTATAGCTGAGACGAGAGCCTTTCTGACAGGGACACAAATTGCAGAGCCTCAAAGTCACACAGGCCATCTGCATGTGCTTCTATCTT